>NW_019775385.1:0-11518 GCF_001039355.2 Lingula anatina | reverse complement strand
CCAAAGCTGCATAAATATGTGCATTTTGTTGCTGTATCTTCTACTGCCTTCAAATGATGAGCACTTTCTCTCTCCTACCCCCACTTACAAAGTTGGCAAATTTTGACTGTTAGGCTACACTCAACTAGTTACATAATTTTCTAAAATAAAACTGTTGAGCCTCCAAAGTTTTTTACATGAGTATGATGCTATACCATAAATATAAATCATTCACCAAATACCAATTTCTTTTTCAAACAATATTTTTTTAAGAATTTGGTTTAAATTTATGAAAAATCCATAAAATTTGACCTCTTGTGACCTCTGACCCATTATCAATGACCCTTGACTTATTGCCATGCATAAATAATTTTAGAAATTAATTGTCCCATCCCTTTCCTCCATAAGGATATATAATGCATTGATATATCTTTCACCATATTAATGTAGCGAGCATTTTCTCTCCCCTACCCCAACTTGCAAAGAGGGGAAATTATGACCGTAAGGTTCACATTTAACTAGTTACATAATTTTTTTAAATAAAACAGTTGAGGCTCCAAATTTTTTTCATGAGTGTTTAACTATACCATGTCTACAAATCATTCACCAAATACCAATTTCTTTCTCTAAACAATATTTTTTAAAAGATTTTGGTTTTAATTTATAAAAAATCCATAAAATATGACCTCTTGTGACCTTTGACCCATTATCAATGACCCTTGACTTACTGTCATGCATAAATGATTTATGAAATTAATTGTCCCATCCCTTACCTCCATAAGAATATATAATGCATTGATATATCTCTAACCATATTGATGTAGCAAGGATTTTCTTTCCCCTACCCCCACTTTCAGAGATGGCATATTTTGGTCATTAGGTTCACATTCTTTTACATAATTTTCTGAAATAAGACAGCTGAGGCTCCAAACTTTGCTCATAAGCATAAGACTATACCATCTTTACAAATCATTCACCAAATACCATATTCTTACTTAAATAATGATTTTAAAAAAACTTTTTGGCTTTAATTTATGAAAAATCCCCAAAAATGACCTCTTGTGACCTTTGACCCATTATCAATGACCCTTGACTAATTGTCATGCATTCATGGCTTTTGAAATAAATTGTCCCATCCCTTGCCTCTATAAGGATATACAATTTATTAATATACCTGTTACCATATAGATAAAGTAAGTATTTTCTCTCCCCTACCCCCATCTAGAAAAAGTCCTTGCTGCTGCAGGGGTGGGGTTATATAAGGTGTGATAGCACACAAAAAGCTACCAGTATGAGAAGGCTATCACACATATTTGGGCACTAGAGACATAGGCCTTACTAAAAATCACTATGAAAATTTGGCCCTTTCTTGGTACCAAAAAAATGTCTGGCTCATGGACTATATGGGGCAAGTATGGGCAAGTTATGGAATCGAGAAGCTTGTGCTCGGTCACAATGCGCAATGCTTTCGAGTTATGGAGCCATGATTGGGCAAGTCAAAGATAATCCAGCATATAACCCAATATTACTACAAGCTTGCAATATAAATATTCCAGTTTCATTCTTTCTTTTTTTTTTTTTTTTTAGGAACCTTGCTTGGTTTCACAAACTGTGCAGCCACAATCCCAGGTTTTCTAGGACCACAGGTTGTTGGTATTCTTACAGATGAAAATGTAAGCAAATACCAGTATTCTGTAAATAACTGCATAACATTATTTAATCTTTGAAAATTCATTGTCATTCAGTATACGGTGTACTTGTGTCCCAGCTCCGCTTTTGTTCAGTTTGTTCTTCTGCTTGCATCACAGATATCTCAGAATGTTGGACATGAAAAATACAGTATCCGAAAAATTCCTTACTTTACCAGTTGAAATGATCAAGCCCTTACACTATAGATACAATAAGGCCTTATTCAGAAATGGGGACTAACAAATCCGCGGATCAAATATGACCGACCCACTTGAATGCTTGTTGTGTAATCCTTGCAGGAAATCTATTCAGTGTCTATTCCTGAATTAAGTGGCAAGCTTTTAAGTGGATCGCCATATTTGATCTGCCATTCTGTCAGTCCACTTTTCTGAATGCACTCTAAGAGTTTTTATCCTCCATTTTTCAACCTCTCCATTACCCAGAATACCATGGTCCAGTGGCACAAGGCATTTTACATATCATCTGCAGTGTACGCATTTGGTGCCATCTTCTACGTGATCTTTGGATCTGGCGTGGAACAAGGTTGGGCCAAAAAGCCACTCAACGCAACCAAGAATGTGCAGGAGTCCGTGACGCACTACGACAGCACCCACTTTCAGGGGGTCAACAGCCTTCATGTCCCACCATATACATCACCACATGCAAAGCCCATGCTGCATGATGACTAAGTAAGAGCTCATTCAGGACAGGGGACTAACAGATCTGCGGATCGAATATGGCCGACTCACTTGAATGCTTGTTGTGTAATTCCTGCAGGAAATCTTTTCAGTGTCTAATCCTGAATTAAGCGGAAATCTTTATAGTGGGTCGCCATATTTGATCTGGGAATCTGTTAGCACATGTACTGTTCTGACGGTGCTCTAAGGAGGGAGACCAAGAGTTGTGACTGTGCTTGTGGAACAGTTGAGCAATTTCTGGATCCCATTTTGTGTAAAATCTCACTTTAAAAATTATTACAGTAGCCCTGGCATTTGACCTTCTGAGATAAATGGGTCACTTGCCGATAATGTCTGATGTCAAAGAACGACATACAATTGTAACAAACTTCCCACGTAATGGATAAAAATAGCTGGTCCCAGTGGGAGGCATTAGAGATCACTCAAAATCTCAAAGGCTTGGCATAAAATCGAGGTCTCCTGACTTTGCACAAAATCAAGTGAGATCCGGAGTGGGATCAGAAATAATGGCAGACTTGCCAGTGCAGTGTGGCAATGGGCAAAAGCTGACCATATTTATTTTATTTTGTTTTTTTTCTATCAAATTCTGTCGAATCATAGGTTATTGCACAATTGTTCATTTCAGCTTTCTAAGACAATGTTCCTGGCTCAAAAAATTCACCATTCTCAGTGGAAAGTTTACTCCACATCATGCAAATTCTCAAACATTTTCACGTCACATGCTGATAACCTTTAGTTTATCTTGTATGATTCCCTTGGGAATCCTCTTTACTTGGCACGTGTTTAAACAATGAAACCATATTAATAATTTGAAACCACGTTGGTGTCGTGTGCTATACACAATACTGAATTAATACTTACAACTGATTAAAGCAATAATAACTCTTTGTTTCGGCCAAAAAATGAATTTTCCTGGAGTAAACAACAATTTTCCCATACTTACCAATGGTCAATGAATCCATTTTTACATTCAAAGTTAGTCCCTGGTTTTTTTCTAAAAAGTTTGGTTTTTTGTTAAAATCTCTTAAGAGATTTTAACAGAGTATAGCCATCAGTGGAGGACACGTGGTCTAAAGACAAGTTCAGATATCAGAATAAAAGCTATAACTGCTGTTTTTGTGGTAAAACAGAATAAATTATATTTCTATGAGTTATTCACAAGGTTTTTATTGTGAAATATAGATCTCATACGAAGAGTTATTATCCCTTTAAACTTTATTTATTGAGGGTGAAACAAGGAAAATATGTGATTTATCTTCCTTATGTCCCTCTTTGTGGTGCAGAAGAAACGGGTACCTTTATGTTTTGATGTGCTTTTCCAGGGCAAGTGAAATTTAACAATTTAAGGCTGTGCTTAGGATAGAAGTTATCATACTAGCAGGAGCGATCTCCCTTAGGCAGTGTCATTCACTAGTGGGCTAGATTTGGTTTTTAAGTGCAATTTAAGTTCACAAATGATCTTAAACGATCTTAATCATTACTGCAGTAGTCTTAAAATGGACTGAATCTGCTTTTAAGATCAAAAATGATCTAACATCTGCTTAAGTGGTCAAGCAGTTTCCTCCCCTCACAATAGAGGACACCTCTGCTCACAATAGGAGAATGTGTAAGGGGAGACATCTTAATTGGCTGTCAGACTAGAAATGGTCTTACTCATGTTTTAAGATCATGTAAGACTATTTGTGTTCTTAAATTGCACTTTAAGACCAAATCAAGCCCACTAGTGATTGTTATCAGCCAAGTTGTCAGACATGCCCCGTTGCAAAGCAACATGAACAACAGCATGGATCACAAAATTTTCCCCAACTTTCCCCAAGAACTTCAAGTAACAAGGGGGCATGTCAGGCAGTTAAGCTTATTGCATTGCTGGTGAGATAGATTGATCCTGCTAGTATGATAACTTTTATTCTGAACACAGCCTAAGAGATTGTATTGATCAATTACGGTGCTTTGATGAGGTACAAATAACATGGCCATTTTTTTCCATGTGTACTGTTGTTTTGGACATTATATAGATCACTTATATAATTACGATATCAGGGCATTCCCCCACTTCTTCCTGTTATGAATATCATACTGAGAATGGGCAATGTGATATTCAGGAAAATATGCCTGCCTCTATTCAAATGTAGACAGATAATCTCACTCATCTAGGCATTTTCTTCCACCTGTGTGAAATGGTTACAGTTATTTTGGACATTGTATAGATTACTTACTAGTAGTTCTGGTCATATTTTGAGGACGATTTTTTAAAGTATTCAGGAGTTTTTCCTAAAATGTTTTAAATGTTTGATTGTTATCAGATGCAAGTTCTGAAAGCTAATCTAAATCCAAAAAGTGTGAAAAGAACTTATTTCATATTTTTTTGATAATTGTATCAAATGTGCAATATATGTGACCACAAATAAAGCAATATGATTAACATATGGTGTGTTCATATTTTGGTGCCTTTTGCCCTGTTCTTCAGTGTGGTCAATTATGTGTAACATACAACATCCAAGAAACAATGCCATTTCTAATAGTGCTGCCATATCATTTATCACATAAATGCCGATTTGATAAATTTTTCGACTGTTAGATTTAGAGGTATAGGGTAAAAGGTACAAATAACATCATCAGAAGGTAACAAGATGGGTTTATTAAGAATACAGAGAGTGCAAAATCAAATCAATCCCCCCCCCCCCTCTTATAAAAACCCTCGAANCTTTTGACCTTTGACCCATTATCAGTGACCCTTGACTAATTGTCATGCATTCATGGCTTTTGAAATAAATTGTCCCATCCCTTGCCTCCATAAGGATATACAATTTATTGATATACCTGTTACCATATAGATATAGTAAGTATTTTCTCTCCCCTACCCCCATCTAGAAAAAGTCCTTGCTGCTGCAGGGGTGGGGTTATATAAGGTGTGATAGCACACAAAAAGCTACCAGTATGAGAAGGCTATCACACATATTTGGGCACTAGAGACATAGGCCTTACTAAAAATCACTATGAGAATTTGGCCCTTTTTTGGTACCAAAAAAATGTCTGGCTCATGGACTATAAGGGGGTAATTAACTACTAGTATGGTGCCTGCTCGGCTGACTGCATTTTAGTGTGAACCTCCAGGGAGTTAGGTCGATCTAAAACTTAATCTTTAGATCGATCTAAATCTCTGGGAAAGCACCCTTAGATACCAGTCAGGTAAAACTTATTAAACTTAAAAGGCTAAAATGCTTATCATGCCATAGTTCATGCACTTGTTTCCACCTATAATTTATTCGCAATTTTATGGATATTTAAAACATTTTATATTTTCAGACAATCATGAATGGCTGCATAATCCCAGGCACACCATTTGCTGTAGATTACTGGAAAACCAGAGGCAGCCCAGACACCAAGTTTTATTTTCTGTCACACATGCATGCGGACCATACTTCAGGATTGAGCCCATCATGGAAAAGCCCCATCTATTGTTCAGAAATCTCTGGCAAACTTCTGGTTGCCAAATTCAATATCCAAAAAGGTCTTGTGAAAACTCTTGAGGTGATTACCTAATTATTTTTTATCATGTTTTATTAAATGCTTGTTGAAATCTCTGAAACTTTGGTTTGCTATTTGGTCATATATCAGTACATTGCTCAAATGCTTAATTTTATTTAAAAAAAAAATCATTTTATCAATACTTAATCCCAGGTTGATTCGAAATCTGCCTGGATTTCAATCCGGTCTCGGATGTACCAGTATATACAAGTATAATCTTGTCATATATTTTATATAAATGTAGGTAGGCCAGAGTCATATCATTCCTCTGGATGAAGAAGGCATAGAAACTATGACAGTGTCCCTGATAGATGCCAACCACTGTCCTGGAGCTGTCATGTTTTTATTTGTTGGATATTTTGGTACCATTCTCTATACTGGGGACTTCAGGTATAGCACAACCTTCAAACCATTTGGTTTTATATACTGTAAGGTTTTTCTTTGTCTCCTGTGTAATGATGGTTGAAAAAGTACAATTGTTCTAAAGATATTAAACAGTTATGTTTTCCCACCAGATCTTACCTTGATGGAACAGTTTTGAGACCAAGGCCCTTGACCCATCTACAAGTATGTAGCAGACTTTAATACTGAAAGTCTAGAAATAAAAAAATATATTGTAGTCTGTCTGACCAAGGAAACCTATAGGACCTGAGTCAGAAAACACCATAAAAAGTAATGATGAGTGTTTCTGCTTTGTTATGAAAACTAACAGTAGTTCTATTCCTTATTTCAGGTACACCCCCGTCATGTTCATAGATACCCCTCTCTCCTCCAACCCCCCAGTGGACGTCCTTTACCTTGACAACACCTATTGTCATCCAAATTGTCATTTTTTGTCGCGAGACCAAGCAAAATCGAAAATTTTTCAAATCATCGCCGCACATCCTGAGCATGACATACTCCTGGGCATGAATAGCCTTGGCAAGGAGGACTTGTTGGTGGATATCGCCATGGAGTTTGAAACCTGGATTGTTGTCACGCCAACAAGATTGGAGATGTTGAAACTGTTGGAGCTGCCTGATGTGTTCACTGATGACAGACAAGCAGGGAGGATAAGACTGGCCCCAAGTCCACGTATATCTAAGGTGAGTGGTAAAAATGTAGATAATCATTGCTTCTAAAGTAGGCTTAATGTTTATGTGCCTCAAATATAAAAAATATGTTTAGCCTTTTTTGGAATGGTTTACATGTTTACTGTGATCACTACACAAGAAACAATAAAACATGTACTATACTTCACCACACTTTTGAATATTTTTCTTCTCTCATACATTTTCCACCAGACTATGTATAAGAGGGAACCGCAGGATTGAAAAAAAAAACAGTAGGAATCAAACTCTGTAACCCACCGAAATAACAGTAAGATTTTATTCTATTCTAGGAGTATCTCTCGAAACTGGATGAGTCGTACCCAACCATAGCTATCATACCAACAGCATTGTACACGGGGGTGGACTTCGACCCCTATGCCAACATGGACAATGTGTTCATTGTCCCTTACTCAGATCATTCTGCTTATCCCGAACTTCACGAGTTCGTGTCCAGAGTCCGGCCAAAGTCCATCGTGCCAATTGTGCAGGGGTCAGCAAGAGGGATACTTGGGTCAAGCCTGGAGGAGAGAGCGATATTGTCCTGTTTTGATGAGTATCTGGATCCTGTGCCANCGATTCTTCGCGGAATCACATCGAAGGCGTCGCTTACATAGATCCTGCAGACAGAAGTAACAAAATGTACACAGGTTCAATGTTACGACGGATCTCTTAGAAGTCAGAAACAGAAGCCTTGACGACATGCTTACGTAGCTTATTCAATATGCACATGCTGTTGTACAGGATGCATGTATGTAATAAAATATACATCTTGGTTAATATACATCTTTCTCTTATTATTATTATTGGTTCAACAATTTGTACAAACATGTAGGTATGTGACTGAGAAGGCCCTGTAATTATATTTCTTTTTTTTTTCTTTTTTTGCGCCAACCTGCACAAGTTCTCCAATAGTCTTTTAAAAACATATAGGGGTCTACTAGCATAGGCCTACCGTACCTTTGTGTCAGCGCATCTCGATCATATTCTAAGTGCGGTGGGAGATTATAATTTTGGGCCAATGTCACCATAAATTTTCGGAGCAAAGAATAAAGTTTAATATAAAGAAAATGCAGAACAAAGGACGTCTATGTAAACAAGAAGGGTCTACCAGAACATTGGTAGGGGCCGACGACTTCATCCTATCTGGGATAAAAAAATAAAAAAATAAAAAAATAAAAAAATAAAAAAAAAAGGGAGCTTAAATTTGAGATTAATAGGACACCTGAAACAAGTAGGTTTTTTTTTAAATATTGAATCAACTCTGTTAACATTTATGCCTACATTGTCACGAACCACTGACAAGCAGTACAAATCAGTCCCCCCCCCCCACACACACACACGTACACCTTTTTTCCAAGGTAGTAACAGTACTTTAGAATAAGATGTCTAAGACAAATAAGTTGACGTGAATATCTGACTGTTTGCATTTATATAAAGCATCCTAAATTTGCATTTCATGTAGCGTTTTAATGATGCCAGAACTACCGTTGTGTGAGAACAAGACAAGGAAATTTGAAAATTCTTTTGAAAAATTAATGCACATTGTAATATAGGTCTTTATCAACTATCAGCAAATCTACAGACACTCTCTGATATAGCTTTGTTAAATTAAATGAAACAATAATTATCAACGATCAGTTTAATCGGCGAGTTTTGACACTGGACTCAGCATTTCTATGACCTTGACCTCAAAAGCTTTGGTGTTTAATTCCGCATTCAAGTCTCGTTTCTGATTATTATGAAAACAATGCAATGGTGTCCATAAAGAGGGAGGAGAGGAGCGGTAGTGGATAGTGTCAACTTAAGCCGTAGACGAAGCGATATAAGATGGCTTTTCAAGCTCCTAATGCTGGCCAAGGTAATTTCTAGTATCAGAATCTTTCTATAACATGTATTTCTACCAATCATTTCAACATGGCCTGGTTTACCTGTTCAAAAATTCTTCACACCATCTCATCTAAATGTATCACGAATAGCATAGTTGCCTCAGTCAGCGGCCTTCCACATGCGAACGGCACAGTCTCCCGTTAGCATGTAAGGCCGCAAACTGAGGCAAGTACCATAGGTACCGCATCGATAACACAGTTTCAAGCTTGTAAGTCTGTACCATATTGTGAGTTTTAAGTTACAGATCCTATACCCCCCCTCATCTGATTTTTGCACGCTCAGCTTAATATTAGAAATCCTTCAATAGATATATAAGGGCTATATTAGGGACAGAAATTTCAAATTAACTTGTATTCCTTCATTTTCACATATAAGCTTTGGGTAACTTAAAATTGTCTTTGGCACTAACACGTTGTTGAACGTGGATTTATGTACTTTTCAGGTCGACAAAACAGGAAAATATTGGAAGAACTAGAAGAACAGAAAAAGCGACTGAGAATACAGGCTGCGAGCCAGCCATCTGGGGCAGCATCTGGGTAAAAGACAATTTTTTTAGAAACTTACTCAGAGAAAAGAAAAGTACACTGTCCCACACCAGTTAAGCAAAGCTGAAAGGAGCTAAATTGATTAATTTTACCAAAAATATGATAAAAATATATGATCAGATTTTTTCACCACTCATTATTGTCCCTTTATAAACCTCATTGTTCCAATATATTTTATTTGTAGTGCAGGAATTCAGCCTTCTATCCAACCATCACAAATGGTAAGATAATGCATATATATTAGACATGTTGATCATTAATAACTGTGCACAAGAGTGTGTTTAGTACTATTTGCAAAAGAATAAAATCGGGTTAGTAACATGCCTTTATGGTACTTATATACATAGTTATTTTACTCCCTAGTCTGGCATGAACATTTTAACCAGTACACTTATTTGGCATCATGAATGATATTTCTGTATGCCTGAATTACAGCTTACAATGGATAGCAACACATTGGCAGCACAGCAGAGAGTAGCACTTCAGGTGAGAACATTGTTATTGATAAGCAAGTCTTTGTAACTCACTTACTGTATACATGGTTCAGGGGCGGATCCAGAGATATTTCTGACAGTCTTCCACATTATCTTTGTTGATCCATCTTCCATTTTTGACCGTCTTCTGACAGAAAAAAATAGGTACTCATCAGTGTAAACTTAGAAATTTGACCGTCTTCCGGAAGACCCAGAAGACCGCCTCAATCTGCCCCTGTAGTTGAAGTTGGATATTCTGACTCAATCCATCTCAGATGTGTGCTATTATATTTGTTGAGATGAACTCTTTGTTTGTATTCTGGACAGAGGCCAATGGAGCTGTTTGGATTACAAAATTTGATGTACTGGTATAGTTACAGGTCACATAACGGAAAATGCTACAAACACATATTTTCATACGTTTGCAACTACGAGTATCTTCTTCGAATGTATTGGCAGTAAGGATGTGTAAGCATATTGCCTATAGTCTTTTCTGCAACTTGTTTTTTGAATTAAGTATGCTGAGTATGTCATAAATTGATCTAGCATTTTGTCTTCTTTTACACACAGTGCGCTTAAAATAATATGAAACTACATATCGTGGCTTTCTTTGTCCCAAATGTACCCATAAAATATAGCACAGGTGGTAAGTTTACTTATGCCTTGGTTTTAGAGTGCAATTTTCCCACATCTGTAGCAAAAATAGCTTTTGTATATAGATCTCAAATGGTCTATAGTTTACTCTGAACATCTAAGTAAATGTATTACCACTATCTCCATTTCAGCATGCCCACCAGAACTCAGTGGGATTTTTCATTACTCAAGACTCTTCATTTGGGAATCTCATTTTACCAGTGTTACCAAGGTGATACCTGTATACAAGCAAGAGACTGAGAACTATAAGTGGAAGAAAATTATGAGGAAAACCTATTCTTCTGTCTACACAGAAGTGCTAGTATTGCAATTGTTTTCATTGCAAGTGTAATTTTGTAAAGTGGTGGAAATGACCTAGGTGCCAGAGCAGTTTAACAAACAACTTATCAGACGAGCAACATTTTTACTGATTCTGTTAAATTATGCGGAGTTGTGAACCAGGAATTTCAAGATTAAAATATCTCAAACATGAAGGAATAAGATAAGAGTCAGCAGCTGGAGAAATGCAGTCCAAATACCTTTTCCATTGTAAATGATCGTCTACTTTTTATTATGGAAATTGTGTATAGCATCATGTGATAGAGATTGGTTGGGCAATTAATGAAATGTTTCATTTTAGTAAGAAGTGAACTATTTTTTTCATTATTGAATGTGGACATTTTCCCCTGGCTATTTCAGAAAATATTTTTATAATAATAGTGAACAATTTTATACAAATGTACCAACAGTTATGATTGAAACTTGGAATAATTGACATTTATACACATTTGATGGCTAGATATGCTTACATTTTTGCAAAAATTGACATTTCTTTATGCTCATTTTGGAAATTGCTCTTCAAACGTTAAATGTATTGATGTCATATTCTTTAAAGAATATATTTATGATGATGATAAGCAAACTTGGTTTTTGTGATGAATGATCCATTGCATTCAATGTTTTTTATATGTACAGACAAAGATATGTCTGTACAT
>NW_019775384.1:430761-455917 GCF_001039355.2 Lingula anatina | reverse complement strand
TTTTAATTTTATTTTACGGTTGATTGTTTATCTCTTAATTTTTTAAAAATGGAATTAGGTACTACTGTGGTAGTGCATATGTTGATAGTTATCAATCATTTCACATAGCGAATTCAAATTTTCATGGAATTATTGCCAAGGAACACATTTTTTATTAATATCAAATGTTATGATTGTTTTTCCTTATCTTTTCAATAAGTAATAGACTAATAGTGCATGTTTCATCAAATCTCCAGGAAGGAAGTTCAGACAGCTCAGAGGACGAAATAGGAGACTACATAGCAGAGGGAGATTTTCACAAGATGGTGTTTGTGGTCAACTCAGAGCTTAATATGGGTGTTGGAAAAGTGGCAGCACAAGTTGCACATGCTGCGCTGGGCATTCACCGTTTTATATTGGACAATCAGCAAAAGTTTGGGGAAATGTTGCTACATTGGGAGCAGTATGGGTGAGCAGACTCAGAGGTCAAAGGTCACTTCTGGCGTCTTGTAAATATGAAATGTTTTAGTATTTTCTCAGGGCACATATTAAGCACTTACCAACTAGACAATGCTTCATTTGTTTGTGGTTGTGTGTTTGAGAGAGAAAGAGAGAGAGAAAGGGAGGGAGAGAGAGAGAGAAAGAAAGAGGGAGAGAGTTGGAGATGGAGGAGAAGAATTATGTGTGGATTAGTGTGCACTTATGTGTGAGAAAGCGTAAGAGAGTGCATGTTATTTGTGTGTGTGTGAGAGAGGGTGTATGCTTGCTTGTGTTCACGTAGTGCCAGCAATTTAATGTTTGTTCTTGCATAATGAAAATCATTTGCTATCTAAGTTAGCATTGGCTAGTATCTCAAATGTCTTCACTTTGTTTTCTTACCTTTTCAGAGAGACAAAAATAGTATTAAAAGGGACAAATAAAGACGAGTTAATAGCATTGGCGGTAAAGGCAGAAGCATTAGGTCTTCCAAATTATATAGTACAGGATGCTGGGAGAACACAGGTGAATTACATATAATACAAGACAATGGAACAAAATGACATAGATGAAAAAATTAAGAAAAAAAGTTTTACTATCTTTAGAAAATATTGACTTTTTCACCATCACAGCACAAGCAAGAGAAAAAAAATCACCATTTTTTTCCCTCTCTATTTCAGATAGCATCTGGCTCAGTCACAGTGCTTGGAATATTTGGTAAAATTAAAGACATTGATCAAGTGACAGGGCAACTGAAGTTGTTATAACACACGTGAATAGTTCTGGAAGCACAAAGACAATTTAGATGCGGTTCTATGGGACTCTGTATACAGACTTCCTTCTACAAGCTGGAGTCACAAGGAGATTTTTCTCCCCCAGACATACGCAAATATTTTTCTGTGTATATCTTGACATATATATGGTTTTAGGTCCTGTACCCCGACTTCCCGATACCAGGGCCACTAAATAAATAGATTTCATAAAAATTCTTAAATTATTTTAAAGAGATTTTTAATTATTCAGTAGATTCTTCGATGAATTTTCTATATTATGAATTCTTCAATAAGTTTTTTTTTTAGCTTGATATTTCAAGATACTCATCAGGCTAATTCTGTGCATATTCCTGTGAGAATTTTGCACGGACTTTCAGAACTGATGCCATTACCAAACTGGGTCCTGTCCGAGTATGCCTTGGGCATATTATTGTTGCTCCAAATATGCATGGGGATTTTAAGTGGAGGTCAGAGGAGTGACCATTGTATGGGTTTTAAAAAAATATTCAGATTTCCTGTAATTTTTGTTAAATATCATCCGTATCTTAAGCATTTTGCAGACCTTTCCAGTAGTACAGCATTCAGGGTCAAGGATATAAAGTGGAGCGCGTTTATTTTTTTCTGAGATGTTGTATTTTTCAGAGGGAAATTTTGTCTGCAGCTTTCTTTCATTCATCTTTTTTGTGTTAAGTTAAATAAATTATTGACATTTTTATCACCGTCTTCAAGATTTTTCTTTCTTACAGTTTAAAAGGGCTTTTTATCAGCAACTAAATATATTTAAATATAAGTGGCATGTGACATGGTGAAATATAGAGCTTAATGTGATATGTTGAATTTTTAGTATTACATGTACAAAGAAAAAAAAAGGAGATGGCTCTAAAATGACAACTCGTACCAAAATAAATATTTTTTCGCTCTAAAATGACAACTCGTACCAAAATAAATATTTTTTCAATTTAATTTTTTTTTTATTACTGCATGCTTTGAAGAAGCACTTAACTGGCTGAATGTTTTGCAAATGAATCCACTCACATACACACCCAGGCACCCAAACACATCACAAACACTAGTCAATAACTACCTAGAGCAGAGAAAGTGCTTAGTAGCATCCCTTCAGGAATTTCTCATATGTATCTTCTATTTCATTAATTTTTTAAATAAAAAGACAAAAACAAATGTGCCAACTCTATTCTACATGTCTTTAATGTTATGAAATAGCTAATATCTTAATACTTTAACAATATGGCCACTTGCACAGGTACACTGAAGACTCTAAATTACCCTCATAACGATTGCAATTTGGATATCTTGCAAAGGAAATACTCCTCTTATGATTTTCAATCTTATGCCTTATCTCCAGAGCTGGGTGAACCCTTCTTGGTGTGATCTGTCTTATTACAATATGCTCACCAATCAAAACCCTCTGTTGTACCATCCACTCTCAAAGGACCTGAGGTGAGTGGTGGTGTACTTGTTTCTCGTGTGTGGCAATCCTAATCAAACCCCCTGCTGAGATAGGGGGATCTATTTAGACTGACAACAAACTAGACAGATTTTTTTCTACTTTTCCAAAAAAAACCAATGTTGCCTTGAACAGATAAGAGACCATATAAGAAGTTTTCCTTATATATTTATATTGGGGCGGAGGAGGGGGGATGAAAGAACCTTTTTTAGTCACTATCTCATTCTTTTTTCTACTTTCTGAGTCCTTTTCTTCTCTGCTTCTTTCCTTTCTGCTTGCTTTTGTTTCTGTTTTTCTCTGTCCAGTTTATCTTTTTCTTTCTTTTGCTCATGCTGTTGTTTTAACTTTTCTCGTTTTTCTTTTTCTTCAGCACCAACTTTTTGTAAGTTTTCATTTTTCACCAATACTAAACATTTATTAAGGAACATTGTGGTAAATGATAACTTTAAAAAATAAGTTGTGCACACTGAGTATTTACAGTGAGAATATTTCTTCTTTAATTCTTTTTGTTTTGATATATATATATATATGCACTCCTAATTCTTGTGAGAAACAGTTTGAGATCATTTTTAATTAATTATATAATAATTAATAAAAATGATATCATTAATAAATGAATGTAATTATTTTTGAAGCAAAGGATACAACTGTCACCTCCATCTTCATCAGAGTCTGTCACTGTGAAGCAATGTTAAGGAAGCATTTGGCTTATTTATTGTATTTCCCACAAATTATACAAAATTTAAAACAGAACTAGTTGGAAACACCTAACAAATAGAATTAAGATACCAAAATCCTTTTATTTCTTCTTTGATGGTTAGGGTATATGCTGCAATACACTTTGTTGAATACTGACATAAAGTACTTGATGAAAGTTTACATTTTGTCTGTACAATGAATTAAAAAATAATTTTACCCAGTAAAATATTAACAAAATGGAAAATGTCAGTTAGTAAGTAATGACAAAGTTTACTAATTTTCATGAAATATTCAATATTCTTTGTATCTAAGTACAATGTAAGAACATTTAAAAGTTTTTAATTAACACAATCCAAATAACAGAACCAATGGATTGTCAAAAAAGGATATTCTCCATCAGAAATTTCTGCATATTGCTGTAAAATGGCAGCTTTTCGAGCTTTCTCTTCCTCTGTTTTTGGTTTCACAGTGGGTATGGAGATCTTTTGTTTTTCCAGCATATCTGCAAGCTTTTGATCAGCAAGCTTGGTTTCTGAAATGAAATTGGGATATATTGAAATATTTAAGATTGTGTCCCCAATTTGTTTATAAATGATATTATTATATTAGTTATAGAAATATAAAATTAATGTGATATAAAGGTCATTGAGATCTCAAATGTTGTTGCTTCAACTTGCACTCGTTTACATGAAGCTCTTCAGTAATTGTAGCAACTTGAACGTTTTTAGACTTTCATCTCCTCTGATTGTTGAATTTCAACTGTAATATTAATAACAATAGTAAAATCCATCCTATATTTTAAAATGTAATATATTTCAATACTCCTTACGAAAACTCTAAGGTGTCAGTTTCTTTATCACTTTCAAGGCTTATTCCCCATGAAACTGATATTCTACGAAGATCAATCCATGCACTCCAAGGGGGCTCTAAATTAATGTAATCAGATTAACACGCCTCCTCTTGTTCCCAATGTACTTGTACACAATCACTTGCCTTTCAACTCAAGGTCAGGATGAGACTTGTTACTCTACTTATCTAATTACATTCAACGAGGTTCCCTGCAGAAAGGTGGATTGATCTACGAAGAATGATCATGTAGTTTCATTGGGAACGCATCCATTGTCTCTCTCTCTCCCTCTCTCTCTCACACTCTCTCTCTCTGTACGTGTCTGTCTTTGGATGCATGGTTTGCAGCATACAGCACCTACCTTCTTCTGCTTTTGTCGCTTTCAGCTGGATATGCTCTAACCATTTGCTGATAATTGTCTCACAAACACCTTCTACGTCATCTTCCTGAAGGAAATATGTAAGTTTGTGAATGAGTAGTAGCAAGGACGTATATTGAATATACGTCCTTGGTAGTAGTAACTACACGTGTATACGTTCCTTTTTTCATACCGAAAAACGTTTGACTCATCTTGTTTTTTTAACCTACTTACAGACTAATGGAAATGGCTTGGGGGAGGGGGAGGGGGGTACATGGTTCTAACGTTAAAAAGACTTGGGGGTGGGGGGAGAAAGAAAGGATATGCCATAACTCACCACAACTTCTCCTAGTAAGCCAGAAATGCCATCTATCATTTCATCTTTGTCTGTCTCAGTTTCCAAAACGCCTTGAATATAGTCCACAAAAACTCCGAGATCTATGTCAGGGTTTATTTTCAATAATCTGTCTTCCAACCAAGTATGAAACTCGCTGTCTCTGGGCGCGGCCATTTTTAAATGACAGTCTTAGAGCAAAGTGCTCGTCGCCTGAAAAAAATTTTGTTGGATAATCAGACCAAGTCAGCTCGACACACTGAAATAACTAGAATGATGTTATTCTGGTTGCGTTCCTTTTTTCAGGGGAATTTTGTATAATGTCGTAAAATGGCGTAAAATGATGGTCTTATCTTGCATATTCCACCTACCGTTCATATATGTGTGTTTGTCAGCTGAGCTAAAGAGAAAGTGGGTCGAGTTAGCGGCGAAGTATTTTTAGAATGATATCTATTTTATTTGAAAACACATACAAAGTGAAAGATTGCAGCGTTGTTTTGGGCTGCTTCCCATCTTGTAGACGAACAGAACCTATATGAAACTGGCATTGGAGAGATATCGAGAAACGTTGAACCCGAGTGAGAAAATATCGATAATTACTCATACACTAAAGTAAACTGTACTTGCCGAACTACTTGCATTTAATTATTATTGTTCAACTTCCAGGAGAGTGATACAGCGCGATGCTTATGCCGTAAGGACCGTGTATGGAATGCCATTGATGTTTAATCTTTAGAACGCGCAGACACACTCTGGCACTATGGCGACACAAGAAGACAATCTGGAAACTCCTGGTAGGTTTCACTTAGATTAATGGGACAAGAAAGTGGGCGGGGTTTGTGATATATATAACATACACGCTATTATATTATTGATATTTGATTTATGACATTCTGATAGTGATTTAAGCTCTTTCAGCTAATAGCTTCCCCACGTGTCAGGCTAGAATGAAATTCTTCCAATATAATACATTATGCTGCATGATTTCTTTTGGTGCATGCTTATGCAGGGGCGGATCCAGAGATATTTTCTGAGAGTCTTCAAAATTATGTTTGTTGATCCATCCCCCATTTTTGACCGTCTTCCATCAGAAAAAATAGATACCCGTCAATGTAAACTTGAAAATCTGACCGTCTTCCGGAAGACCCAGAAGACGGCCTAAATCTGCCCCTGCTTATGTACCGGTTCCAGTACAGTACTAATTAAGCACTTCTGACCATGTTCTTTTTCTTAGTGTTTTTCTCAATTACCCAGTAAAGTTTATAATGGTTTATCGCTACTTTAAAAGAAGCTCCAGATTCATTCATAATATAATGAGAGCTGGAACCATTTCTTTGGCGAGCAAACAAAATTAAATCAGTCAGTAAATTATAAATTAATTTATGTGAAAGAAAAAAGACATTAATTGATCAAAACCACCTCACAATTTACTGAAAGATACTGAAAAAAAAAAAAGACTTACATGTGCCATGTGTGCATGTGTGTTTGGGGGAGGGGGGGGGCACAAGTACCGTTCCTCTGATCTTGATAAAATAGTAGTATATATACTGTTTAATATATCTATACTTAATCACTTGAATTATGGAGTTTCTATATGAACATCATTGATATTTACTTTTGTAAATGATCTGTCTTTTATTATGTGTTTAGTTATGTCTTTTACAAAAGCATTTCTACAAACAACAGCTTAAAACCAGAATTATATTTTGTAGTACATATTTATCAGAGAATAAGGCTACCTGTAATGATAATACCTCTGATATTTTTATCATTATTTGCAGGAGCTAACATTCAATGATTGTACATTTGAGTCCACAACACAGCTAATGTTTTTTTTACTGTTTGTTAATTTATGTTTAAATGATATGTAATTTATTGTAGACCTTGAAAGCCCTAAGGAAGAAAAGTTCTTAACAGTGGATGAAGAATTGTTGCACTATGCTCGCCATGGGATGGATAGCAAGCTGAGTGATCTGATACAACGCTGTCAGCAAGATGGGTTACCATTAAACTTGAACTGTAAAGGTGAGTGTGGCTCAGGTCACACCTAACTGAATTAGATTACACTGAACACAATCCAGTCCCACCTAACACAATATTGTTATACCTAACACAATATTGTCACACCTTAAATAATCTAGACACACCTAGCAAGTATTGTTACACCTAACACAATATTGTACTTAATCCAGTTATGTTACTACCTCCACCATTACAATCATCCTAATACAGTTTTTCTCATCCATCACAATTTAGCCACATCTGAATTTACAATGACATAAAACCTACCATAATTCCAGTAAAATCTACAGTCTTGTCACACCTAACACAATCGTATTACACCCACCTTTTAACTGTCTCACCTAGCACAATTATATCACAGCCAACATCATATGTCTCACCCAGCGCAATCTTGTCCTATTTAACAGGTGAAAACAAGTCCAACCGTAGCTGGAGTCCTCTACACCTCGCTGCGTACTTTGGACATGTGACCACTGTGATATTGTTATTAAAAGTAAGTAGACTTATCTAGTTGATATCCATGCCTTGAGAGAAGTCTTCCTGAGGGTAATGCAACTTCACAATACATATTAAAAGTAATTCTCTGTTGACCGCTATTGGTAGTCCAGGAGAGAATTAAGAAACTATGGGTGAATACTAACTGCATGTCTAATATTTTTATAAACTAACACTTAAAAGTAAAAGGGTAATTTTTCAACAGCCACACTAAGAATTGAAATATTAATTTTATTTACGGTTTATCTAGAACATCTTCCTCTAATTCCAAGACTTATCTGATGAAATTATTTTCTTATAATGTTATAGCAGTGCTATATATATATATGTGTGTATATATGTTTTATTTTACAGAATGGTGCTGAAGTGAATATCATGAACAAAGAGGGTGACACACCCCTTCACAAGGCAGCTTACACTGGGAGACTGGTGAGGAGAGAGAGAGAGAGAGAGAGAGAATTTTTACCATAATTCTAAAGTGAGCAGACCATACTGAGCTGACCTGTCATGATAAACATTGGAGGTCCAGATGCTCATCTCCCAGTCTAGGATGCTAATATTTAGAATTACTTGCTTTTTACTGTCACTTGTACCCTTTGTCAACTAGAATAACTTTATCCTGATAATTGCCTGTTGCGTGTACTATAACTCTGACTGAAGATCCGACAGTCTTTCCAAATCTTCACTGGTATATGCCCTATCTCTCCAGGACATAGTCCATGTTCTACTCCAGTATAACGCCAGTGTGAGTGTTGCCAATGCTGAGGGTCACACTCCCAGACAGGTGTCCCATAAACAAGACATCAGAGAGATGATTGAAGGTGAGTAAGACAATTTTAGTTTTAGAGTAATGTTTTATCCTTGAGTAGGTTGCCCTGTTAAGCTGTTGACTTGTAGATTTGGCATAATGTGGCAAATAAAGTAAAATCTGAAAGGGTGATATGAATATTTCTTAAAAGCTTTATTTTATTTAAATTTTTGTTAATAAGATAATATTTACTAGGTAGTATGTTCATTGTAACTGATTATCCTTGAAAGTAATTGACTATATATGGGCGGCCAAAAGGGCAAAAATTCATGTCGTCGATTCAGTTATGTTTCGTCGATTCACTGCCTTCCCATCGATTCAGTTTCAAGTTTAAACGATCCTGATATAAATTCAACATCTACTTTCGTCAATTCAATTGTCAAACATTTCTCATCTATGGTGTATTAAAACCAATGCTGTCACTATTTTCGTCGATCGTGTAACTAATCTCGTCGATCGTCAAACTGTTTTCGTCGATCGTGTAACTATTCTCGTCGATCGTCTAATCTCGTCGATCGTGTAACTATTCTCATCGATCGTCTCATCGATCGCCAGAGGGCGCTGCGGTAGCAACACGTGCTTCTGTCTGTCAATCACGCGGTAATTTTTAACTCGGCCAGCCATGGTCAGAGTTAAGCACAAGTAGAAAATAATGTCCCTACAACCGAATATCTTTTAATTATTAACAACTAAAATTGAAATTGTTGAGAAAATGTTCTTATTTCACTAGCAATCATTTTGTTGTCTGCCATTTTGATAGTCATGTGATAGGCCAATGTGCTACCGCAGCGCCCTCTGGCGATCGATCGATGAGACGATCGACGAGAATAGACGATCGATGAGAATAGTTACACGATCGACGAGATTAGACGATCGATGAGAATAGTTACACGATCGACGAGATTAGTTGGACGATCGACGAGATTAGACGATCGACGAGAATAGTTACACGATCGACGAAAATAGTGACAGCATTGGTTTTAATACACCGTAGATGAGAAATGTTTGACAGTTGAATTGACGAAAGTAGATGTTGAATTTATGACAGGATCGTTTAAACTTGAAACTGAATCGATGGGAAGGCAGTGAATCGAAGAAACATAACTGAATCGACGACAGGATTTTTTGCCCTTTTGGCCGCCCATAACTATAAAAGTATGTGGACTGTTAGAAACGATAGTTTACAGTTCAACATGCATGATAATTACCTATACTACTGTGTTAAATTTGTATTTAGCTGCAGAGAACACTGACATCAGAAGAACGGAGGAAGAGTTCCTGACAGCAGCCAGAGAAGGGAATGTGGACAAACTGGCCACTTTGGTGAGTAGAGTAGAATAAGGCAAGGTACTCACTCCATGATGTAATGTCACAGAGTTAGAATACTGTAAGGCACTGAGAACTCTCTGTTGTTAACAAGTCTATAGACAACAACTACTAGTAGAAAATATTGTCAGTAGGGTACCAAAAGCGTAATGGATTCATAACTACTAATGTTTTTAAGTATAAAAAGAACAGTTACAATATAATTATTTTTGACCTCTGGGTGGTCTAGGAGTAGTTTTCTTGATGTCAAATGTTTAAATTTATACATATGATATGTATTCTTGTTACCCAAATGAAACAAAAATTTTGGATTACAACATTTATAAGATTATATACAGTTACAGAAAAAAGTTGTATATTTTACATAAAGTGTTTTATCTTAAGCTTCTTAACCTAACATACCGTAGACAATATATTAACTTACCTAACAAGCAGTATATGCACTTAAGTCAGTTATTGCTTTGTTTCAGCTCAAAGGACCCAACCCTCCAAACATAGAGTGTACCGACAAGTTTGGCAACACAGCCCTGCACTGTGCCTCCTACCGCAGACAGAAAGAGGCTGCTGTCATGCTGCTACAGAACGGGATTAACCCTGCCATTAAGAACAACCAAGGTTGGTGCTGAGCTGGAAACAAAATATCTTGGGGATAGATGTTAGTGTTTCCTTCATTTGTAGAGAGAGAGAGAGAGAGAGAGAGAGAGAGAGAGAGATATTTCTTTGGATATATGTATTTGCTGGTGTTACTATTCGCTGCCAGTTAGAGATTGTGCTTGTTGAGACATCTCACAATCCAAACTATCACAACCATAACCAGGGGCAGATCCACTGATATTTTCTGAGAGTCTTCCAAGTTATCTTTTTTGATCTATTCTCCAATTTTGACCATCTACCGAGAGAAAAAAATAGATGACCGTCAGTGTAAGCTTGAAAATTTCTGACTGTCTTCCAGAAGACCACCCCCATTCACCCCTGCATAAGCATTTATACAGTTGCACTTAATCGAACATGACTTTTTTTTTACGGTTTTCTGACGTCAGTGCCCCCCAGACCAGCAGTCATGTGGTGATTGGGTCATCTCTTTCTTCTTTTTCTTACAACCTGAAATCATATCAGAATGTGCACAATGAAGATGAATGTCTGGGAATTGTTTTTTATGCAGCAGGATGATGTTAGGCAAAAGATTGAATTTTGAACTGCATCAATGATAAATATTGCTGAAAAATAATAAGATATTATACCCTTTACTAAGCAAATTTTAAGTATCATTAGTGTTTGAAAAAATGACTTCATTTGTTTAGGTTACGTACCCAAAATGTGTGAGATAACTTGAAATGTATTTTAAACAGTCTGCAAATTATAAAAGGGGGGGGGCATGGTTGGGGATTCCATTACCTGCCAAGATGCCGTTGAAACAATTTCTAAAACTTAATTTCAGGTCAGACAGCTGCTGAGATGGCACGGACGGCGTCCATGAGGCAAATCCTGGATGTCCAGCCAGTCAGGGACATCCTGAGGGGGGTCCAGAGGTTTGAGGGGGCCCTGTTGAAGGTAAGGGGATTTGGGGGACTGAACTGAGTCTATTATATTATGTGGTTGAGAAATAGAAAGCTGTTGGCTCAATATCAGTATACAATTTGAGACATCTGTTGAAAATAGATGGTTTTGGTAAATTTTATATAAATGAAAAAAATTTTTTTTCAAATTTTTGTAAAATTAAGTTGTGTTTGTTGACTGTTTTGTTATTTATATTTAAATTAAAAGTTATTATTATTATTATTTTTTTTTTTTTTTGCAAAATGTCAAACTTCAGCTAGTGATTAAAGCTGTAAATAGTACATTTCTTCCTCAGTAAAAGAAACTTTATGTTTGATGCAGTCAAAAAGGTTTGACATTGTCTGTTGTGGAAATTAAAGAAGATTAAAAAAGTAAATAATCTCTAAAGATGCTAAACATGGCCTTAGGGCCTTTCTTCAAAGGTTCTTGATCACATATTATATTTAACCAGTATCTGATTGTTAATTTTCTTACAGAGATCTCGCCTGCGGGGTTGGAAGTCGATATGGGCTGTCTTGGAGAGGGGTGTTCTTACATACTTCAATAGCAGGTATGTATGAAAGGGGTGACACCTGTCTTACTGTTAAGACAACAGACACCCACCTTGTTTCTTTCAATATTACCAAAAAGACAGCTATCTTTAAGCGTAGCAGAGATTTAGTCAAGCACTTAAATTATTAATGAAAGCCAAGGAATAAACGTCATAATTGATACACTGTATAATATAAACACTCAATCCACGTGACAAGTAAATGTTATTTCCAAGAAACTAAGTTGTTGTGTTAAATAACAGAAAAAATAGTATTTCATACCTGTGTGTTGAGGTTGTAGTCACCACGCCAGGTATTAAGATGCAATATGGATTTTTTTTATGTAGGGGAGATGCTACCACAGGTGTGAAGAGAAAGGGTTTCAAGTATTTGGATAATGCCAAAATAAAGGTAATTTAGGAATATTCCTGTCTTCAGTATCTTTGTCTTCTTGCCTGCCTATCTCTCTCTCTCTCTCTCTCTCTCTCTCTCTCTCTCTCTCTCTCTCTCTCTCTCTCTCTCTCTCTCCTGTATATATATATATATACATGTCTAAAATAAATCAGTGGTTGGAAGGGAGAGAGTGATAGAGGCACGAGTTATTATTGGTAAGTAATTAAGGTATGTGTAAGATAGTGATAGAGGAAATAGGAGACAAAGAGACGGCTGTGTATTGACAGAGAATAATTAAACAATCACAGACGAGAAAACTAATAAGCATCTTGTTGTATAATTCTTTGACTGATACCATGGACCTTTGAGGGGGGTCACTGTGACCTGGTCAAATGACAGGTGGTTATAATCACAACGCTGAGTCACGACTGCATTACATCATACATCAATTCTAGATTTATTTTTCTCAATTCTGTGATATTATATTGCTGGCTGAATCAGAATGTTTACTCCCAAACAAGCCAGGTCAGTGACACGGGGTATTTCATAAATCTCTAGTAATTATGGATTTATACCTGGTATTTCAAACACCTTAAGTAGCAATGGGCATGGATTTGTGTCTATTAAAAACAAAGCAGATTACATGTTGCTCCAGAGATAAGCACATAAGCCCTCAACACCAGAGATCAGATGAGCATTATAAACTATAAGATGATTTATTTGTCCCCGTAGCCAGAAGAAAGAAGCCTGATCTTCACCATAGTATTCTCAGACTCCACCAAGCATACCCTGGCAGTGCAACCTGAGACCACAGAGGAAGCTTCTGTCATACAACTACATGTGAGGGTTATTGCTACATTAACTTGTTTGTTGTTGTAGTTGTTGTTGTTGTTGTTCTCTTTACTACCACCACTTATTGTGGTACTTCTATAAAAACAACAACAACAACAACAACTACTACTACTACTACTACTACTGCTACTGCTACTACTATTGCTACTACTACTACTACTACTACTACTACTACTACTACTGTCTCCATCTTATTATTGTTTTTTAATGAATTATTGGGTTGGAGTCGTATAAAATGAATATCAAAGTATGAAATAAATATCAATATTTATTTACTCATCCAACTGATTTGAAAATTTCAGAAATGGATGAACAATTTAGGCAGCCATATTGCCTACAGCACTCACTACATCAACCAGGGTACCCAGATAGTGGATGAAGATTTGGAAGATCTAGTGCCTCTGGGAACCATGGAGGATGCTTTACAGGTAGGACTTCCTTTCCATCTGATTTATATTTACTTTACACCTTTTTAGAAGACTTGGCTTTTAACATTCCCTAAATGATATTTCCTCGTTTCACAATGTAATTGATAAACGTTCTGCCTTTTACTTTATTTAACATTTTTGTCTGTATTGCTGTTCTTTTGTTCCGTCTATTAGTTTCTTCCTGCCCAATGTTCTGCAAGTACAGTAAGGAGCTAATTAAAGCTTCTCAATTTGTGTTTGAACCCTGGGGGATGGGCCCCTGGGGAATATGAAAGTTGCTTCACAAATGATATGGTCCCAAAAGTAATAGCACATGTAACACACTGTCACACCTAACACACTGTCACATCTAACACACTGTCACACCTGGCACAGTGTCGCATCCAAAAGCACTGTCACATGTAACACACTGTCACACCTAACACACTGTCACATCTAACACACTGTCACACCTGGCACAGTGTTGCATCCAAAAGCACTGTCACATGTAACACACTGTCACACCTAACACACTGTCACATCTAACACACTGTCACATCTAGCACAGTGTTGCAACTAACACACTATCATGTCCAACTCACTTCCATGTCTGTAAGTATTTCTCCCTTAATACATGTTTCAAGACTACCTGCTTATGTTGTAGACTGCCCAGGCTCACCAGATGGCCCTAGAAAGGCACATCACCAATGCAGCGGACATGTTAGAACATGTCGAACGATCAAAAGATGGCGCCACCAGCAGTTTTGTACAGTCAGTTCCCTCACCCACAGCCAAACATTCCAAGAGAGATGCCAGACTCGGTGAGTTGTTACCTCTCGCAAATATGAAAGCTATTGGATTGGTTGTTTGTAAATATGGTATTTCAAAGTGATTCTTTTTGTCACATTTTATATGCCTGGATGGATGGTGTTTATTTTTCCCAAATTTAATGATATTTGCACAAAATACAAATCTTATAATAACAATAAAATAGAATCATGATTAAGAGGAATTCCATTTTCCTAGCATGATAGTTTGCTCACAACACAATATTAAATATGTGACTCAGTTTAAAATTTTGTAGAAAAGATAAATTTAGCTGTGGTGATTCTTTATCATTTACAAAATTTTGAAATAGGACACAACAAAACATAAGATTGTACAATGAAACTACATATATATACCCAAAGATTAAATGTCATTACTCTAGCTCAAAGAGGATGCTCAAAGAAGACTAACAGAGAGGAAAATTAAAATAATTACCTTGTGATTTGGCTTACAGTCCAGGTAGCTTCTAAGTTAGTAAAAACTATCACATGGATGATCTATAAGAAAATATTAATCTGAGGCTTGCAGAGCCCCCTAGTGTGGATCCAGGTATTTGACCCCAAGTGAAGAGGAGTTTGTTTGTGTTTACGGTACTCTGCAGGGTACTTCTTATTAATTTACACTCACTCTAGAAATACCAGTATTTAATACATGGATTACTATAAGTAAAGCTTAAGGCTGTTGTTATATCCAGGGGTTTACTTAACATGACCAGGGCCCTGTAACTCGGAAGCATCGAAAAGCAATTTCACATAGAGGCTATAATGTCAGGCCTACCCAACTACCAGACTCGGCACCGAATGATCCTGAATTCACCAGTAGATCAGACCACACTACCTGTTTTCAAGGTGTGTGTCAGATCGCATTACACAGTATCAGACGCGACACCGCTCTTGCCTAGTACGCGATGTGATAGTAACGATTCTCAGCGGGGTTGAAAAGCATTGCATCACCACTCAAAATTTGTTCAGGGTATGATACTGTGTAATGCGATCTGACACACACCTTGAAAACAGGTAGTGTGGTCTGATCTACCGGTGAATTCAGGATCATTCGGTGCCGAGTCTGGTAGTTGGGTAGGCCTGACATTATAGCCTCTATGTGAAATTGCTTTTCGATGCTTCCGAGTTACAGGGCCCTGGTCATGTTAAGTAAACCCCTGGATATAACAACAGCCTTAAGCTTTACTTATAGTAATCCATGTATTAAATACTGGTATTTCTAGAGTGAGTGTAAATTAATAAGAAGTACCCTGCAGAGTACCGTAAACNAATGTATTACATGGGCGAGTAATGGAATTGAGACACTTCCGCTCGGTCGCAATTCCCGATGCTTTCGAGTTACGGGGTGCAGGATGTTAGTCTTTGATCTTTCACAGTTGACTCATGATAGGGCAATATGGTATTTCCCTGTTTGAAACTAACAATGCCAAGTATCAACATTTTAGTGGACTACTGCACATGTGTTTATCTTGTAATTAAATTGAACAAATTGTTGGCTTAGAGTTTTTGGTCTGAGACATCCTGGGTCATTTATTGTGATTATAGTACCTGTATAATCCCTATTAAGATCAAAGTGTTTTGCTCTTGTGTACCTGATCTTAAGTCTAAGTGAAGGGGTATGATAACATGGTATTTCACATCTTCTAGCTGCTAATTACACTGAATATATAAGAAGTGAAGAAGATTCAAACTCTATCTGTATGTTTCTCTCTCTCTCTCTCTCTCCTGAGTATAGTCTGGGTTCATTATTATGTTCTCCTGTGTGTCATTGAGACAGGTGTGCAGTACTGTATGTGTGTGCTTACATTGATGTTACTACCAACATATTGATGTTATTGTATCAGTTTCTAAGCTAGGCCTGCTTTAATTCATACAAGGTGATTTTACCATCAGTTTCCTAGACTCTATATAGCTGCTGAATGGAAAACTCAGGAATTCAAAACAACAACCTCGTGTGTCTTGATGGTGAAAAAAAATGAGATAGTCATTATAATATTGATAATAATAATAATAATGATAATTATTATTATTATCATCAGTCACCTAGGCCCTGTTAATAGGAAATAAGGTCACCACGTTGCAATCAACAATATCATTAGCTCAGTAAGTAGGTCATAACTGCTATTGAGACAGGATATATGTGTATTATTGGCCTTGAAATAGACAGTGTAGACCGATAGTGCAGATCCTCTCTGTATAGCAGCATGTCCGTGACATATTTTTTATGTGTGTTAGTCCTCTGAATTGTGTGATCACCTTTTTTTCCTGTTGTCGGATGTTTTAATTCTGAGAGAGCCTTGACAGTTTGACAGCTGGCTTAATTCTCTTGTTGTTTTGGGCCCTTTATCACTGCAGAGTGAGGAATTTATATAACCAGGTAGGTGCATCAGAAAAATCTGGAAAACTACTGATTTTGGTGAGGTTGCTTAGGTACATACCAGGTATATACCAGTGCTGACGAATGCATTTTTGTGATTTTCTATTTTATGGTGGGGGATGTTGTTGCTGCACTCTTTTCATAATTGAGGATGAAGAATTATACTATGCAACAGGTTGTTAATTGAGAATTAGTCTAGAAAACTAATTAGGTTAGGGTGATTATAAGCACTAATACATGTAGTCAGTGCTGAAAAAAGAAAGTTTTATCAATGTTTGGTGTTTAGTTTTCCTGTAAATATTTCAATGAAATTGTCAACCTTACAGACCCATTTATTTGAAGAGTTTTATCATTTTTAAGGTCCAAATTTGGAATGAAAGTAGCATTGCAGGATATTCAGACACACAATTTGTCTTTTGGATATTTTCAAATGTTTGCTGTATACCTTTCATAATGTTTGTCCTAACTGGGCTAATGTGTATGAAGCTGACTACAGTAATTACTCATTAAATTTGGACATAATAAAATTTAAAAAATTCTCCACAGAATGTATTGTTGAAAAAAATTCGAATTTTAAACTATCGAATTGTTAATTCTGGTTATAAAGTGCAATTTTCAGCTTAATTAAAATGAGTATTCTGACAAATTGAAAAAAAGAATTTTTTTTTAAAAGTGAGGTGAGGAAAATTTCAAAGAATTACCGTAACATCATCTCATAGAATGTTTTGCAAATTATTTGTCCTTAATTGATGTCTTTTTAGGAGTCATGGATATGGAGGCTGAACAGTGTCAGGTCTCTGGCATACATGAATAATGATTTGTAGACGGGTTAACACAGTTACAGTAATTACTCTCCATATTCAAACAACATTGATTTATTAATTTCCCTCAAAGTAGTGCTTTGTTTATAACACCTGTTAGGGGATCATGTGTATGGAGTGAAAAGTGACTTGGACTTGGAGAATTGTCTTTGTAGGTAGCTAAAATGTTAAGGTCTTGAAAGGATAATGCATTAGATATTAATTGAAAGAAAGAAGGGGTCTGAAATTTATGACTAATTGCAGTATGGTAATGTGTGGTTTGTCTGTTGGCTTGATATAAAACAGTCGTGGAATGCAGTGCTACTGAATGTTTGCTCAGGTAAAACAGGAACGGTATAAAAATATACACACCTAATGGATATGTGCATGATTTTCTCACTAGATACACTGGATTTCTTAATTCTTTCTGGATTCACGTGCATGCAATTTGCCACAGGGAATACTTAATATTGTGTGTATGTTGTTTTCACAATTAAGACTGATTGTTTTTGGAATTAATTTGTCTTCAGATATGAGCACAAGTTCAGCTACCTACTGGTGTCACGTGCATGTGTAAACATATGACACATGGTGACATATATATATGCTGTGTTTAGACAAGGACTATTTTGGACCAGAAATTGAGCCAGACTTTAACATCGGTCAGTTTGGTGTATCATTTAGGGAGTAGGCTGGTTTATGAAACTGTGATAAGTAGACGTTTAGAGTTATAATGCTCTTTGTCATTTTTTAAATAATTTAATATATTTTAATATCTCTTAATTGCCTGTTCATATTTTAAAATATGAACAGGCAATTAAGGGAGCAAACCATGTATAAATAAGTTTACTTATTACAGTAAGGAAGGCTTTTGAAACAAAGTCTATATTGTGTTGTCACAGATTTAACATCAAGGTCATTTTGTGCCTTTGTTCAAATGGTGTTTGGTTCAGAATAATCCTAGTACAAACATGCTGGGCATCACACTGCTATAAGTAAATATTAGATATAAGTGCAGGTACACATGATTGTCATATAATTATTTAAGATTGGATATACCCTGTGTGTTAGAGCACTATAAAGCTAGCTTGCTCACTGTACCTTTCCATGTGTTGTTGGTTATATATGAAATCAAGATCGAGCTGGCGATACCAAAATCTAGGACCTAGGGTAAATGGGTATCACTGCTGTCTGCATGATCATCTCTTGTTCGGTCCAGTGTAGTCCCAGTCTGCACACACCTCATATCACACACACAGCAGAAGTCTGTACATATCAGCCAAGAGTACAGGTACACATGATACACACACACACACACAGATTTGATTTATCTGTGGAAGGTGGTACACGTATCTTTTGAGCCGAGGTGATGTGATACAGCTCAGACGGAGCAGGTAAATATTATAGTTCTTTGCTTGTGTTTTGTATGCATGTAGATCACTATGGTAGTATGGGCAGGCTAGTATAGTCAAGGGGACTTATCTGTAACAGTTAGATTTGCTGTGTAATGCATTACCTGTAGGATAGAATATCTTTCAGTTGTTGATTATGTTTATTTACAATAGGCTAGGGAATTTAGCATTTTATGCTGTACGAATAAGCTATATTGATTCAGTTTTTTAAAATCAGCATCTTCTTTTGTAATGTTATTCTGTCTTGGGTTATGTGCACATGCATGCAAAAAAAAATCATGTACACACAGAGAAGTATATGTAGAGGAAATGTGTATGGGAGAGTGGATGATGGAGAGAGAGAGAGAGAGAGAGAGGCATGTTTGTGAGAGTGGGAGATAACAAGTGTGCATGCATGTGTGTTTGTGTACCTGCATTGTAGGGTGGTAAAGAAACGGAGAGAGAGAGAGGGGTGGAGAGTTGTATTCACGGGAAAAAGATAGAGATAGGGAAAGAGTACTAAGGTGTATACGTATCCTGTTTCTCAAATTCGTATCACCTGACTGCTTTTGGGCAACATTAGAAAGACATGATCACATATTTTCTGACTCACAGACATGTGAATAATTTTAGTGGCATTTTCATTCAGTGTTTTCCATACCATTGCTTAAGAAATCAAAATTGGTATATAATTTCATACCTTGGAGATATTATGATGGTGACTGAATTATCAAGCACCTGGACCAAATGAAGCAATCAGTGGAATAAGCATTTTTTAAAAAAGTTAATACAAATATTAATAGCTCACTCAAGTTTTTTCAGTCAATGTGCAATGATTTTAAGCCAGGCTAATGTAACACTTTACTAGTAATGTTCTTTTAAAATAATTTAGGATATGCACGTCTGTATATTTCTTGTTAGATTCAGCTTAGTCATATTGATTATTTACCTTATAACATCCATTAAAAAGAAGAAGAAAAGAGAAAATACTGCACATTCATTCAAATCTCATCTTACAAAGGTTCAACAATTATCAAAATGCGTACTGTATTATATAATTTAAAAATATATATACATTTAATAATATGTTACTGGGCAGTATATTATATTCAAATTTTGTCAAATATAAATAACAACATGTGAACTTCTTGTTAACTTTGTTTAAAAACCCTACTGTAACGACTACTGTATTAATGCTGCAGTTATCCCTGTGATAAGAGATGTAGAGCAGTCATATGGGATGATAGGGGTTTCATGTCTGTTTCTGATGTGCTGTGTGGGATATATATATAATGCGAACCTTTTAATTCAATAGCTTAGATACTGAAGAGACAAGTATGGTAGTGACTCTAAAATTTTGAACTGCATGCATGAGCTGTGGAACACGTACGCATGCATGCACGCATATGGAGAGAGAGAAGCAGTGATGTAGGAATCTGTTTTATAAATTAATCTCTCTTTCTCTTTCTCTCTTTCTCTCTCTGGATGTGTGTGTGTGTGTGTGTGTGTGTGTGTAAGACAGAGAGAAAATGAAAGAGAAAACAGACATAACAACCACAATTAAGCAGCTACCATCTAGTGCTAATCGTGACATCAGTAAAACAGACGAAAGGAGTGCCGTCTCATCTAACCCTATCAAAGCCAGTGTTACACAATCATGAGTGTAGACGTCCTTGTATGCCTGGTCCACTCTGATAAGAACTGACCTTGACGTAAGAGCTACGATGACCACTGACCACAACACTGACCGCAACACTGGAGATGTTTCTTTGTCAGTTATATGGTTAACATTTATTACCTTTGGTTGACAGAATTTGTAAACAAGCATCACTCCATGCGTCAACATCATTTTTGACTGCGTAAGTCTGACTCTCATATATAATAGTTCTAGTCATAAAACGCAGCTAAGTGAATAAAGCTGATAGATTAACTATTTTGAATAGAATAAGAGAGTGAAAAATAAGACAGTGATTTAATTGGAAGAAATTTAAGGAAGTAATGGGAAAGTTGACAGGTAAGTATGGAATATATATCTAGTTTTGTTATTTTTTTAAGTACTAGTACTACCATGTATAGTAGGTTATAAGGCTAGTGTGGTAGAAAGCATTTGGGTTATATTTTTCTGGCCTTTTCTAGTAGAAATAGCCTATATATATATAGCATGCAGTGTCAACATTAAGGACAAAGTTACATGTGAATATTCTAAGTGTTTTATATCTGCAAAGGAAAAGGAATTAAAGAAGTTAAAATTTTCATTGTATCTAAGCAAAGGTTGATCTAGGTAACACATAATAAGAGATGACTAAAACGGACCATTTACTTGTTGCTTGAATGATAAGTGTAGACCAATGTCTGCTTAGTGATGAGTAAGTCAAACTTAAAATAAGATTTCACAAGGGGCACCTGTAGTCTGATAATGTCATCTTAACTTTGTGTCATTCTGCCTCAGCAGACTGTGCTTAGACCTTCTTACCATGTGAAAACAAACTAATCCCTCTGTTGTACCACCTACAACCAATGTCATCAGCTTGTACTGATGCGATTAGCTTACCATATGAAACCAAACTAATCCCTCTGTTGTACCACCTACAACCAATGTAATCAGCTTGTACTATTGTGATTAGCTTACCATAGGAGACCAAACTAATCCCACTGTTGTACCACCTATAACCAATGTAATCAGTTTGTACTGTTGTGATTAGCTCACCATAGGAGACCAGTCTGTTCCTTCCTCTATACCACCTGTCATCACTATAATCAATCTGTACCATTATGATTAGCTCACCATAGGAGACCAAACTAATCCCTCTGTTGTACCACCTACACTGTAGTACCACTAAATCCCATTATAGGTCCAAAATAGCCTTTGTCTGAACAACTCTGTCTTGAGTGCCTTCTCCTTTCTGTGATCGTTTCTACTCATTTATCTTGAAAATAACTCAATTTCCTGCCAAGTGCTGCATGAAGAATAGAAAAATATGGAATTAAGGAGATTTTGATTATTTCATTTGAGTTGTGACTGAAAATATCAATAGATTTTATCATGCAAACATTGGCAAAGATGCAGTCATTGTTTTCCAATTTGTAGATATTATGGAAAATTACCCCATTTCCTTTGTAGTCTTCTTCCTTATCATTGCTGTTTAGTTATATATATAGGCTGTGCTGTGTGAATGTAAAAATGAACCCACCATGTATCTACATCTGTGCAGAATAAAAATTAATATAATATTTCCCTGACATTACATGATCACACACACACACATGCACACTCACACGCACACACACACACACACCAAGCAGAGTATCCCTAACCATAGTGCTATATTCAGATTGCTGACCTAGTTTTAGTCTGGCTGTAAGCTATATTTCAACAGTGACAAGATAATATTCTAATGACACCCTTTAAGGAGGATTTATGACAACAGAGAAGTAAATATTATTACTAGTCTAAGTATTCACATTTTTCATTTGTCTTTCATAAAAAAAGTTATTGTCAAAGCTGGTGTAACATGTCAATCAAAATTTCTGTAAAAGTTTCAATGAGATATTTCTGTGGTATAGTTAAAAATAGCATTAGATAAAGAGCATGCAGAGGTTAAAAACTGTAACTTTTGATTAAGTCATTCTTAATAATAATAATAATAATTTGATACTATGCATTCCATGTATATATACTGCATATATATATATGCTGCATGCTATTATTACAGTGTAAGAAATACTGGCAATAATAAGATAATAAAATGATTGAAATATAAACTACCATCAAAAATGCATCTAGTTTATTTTTGTTATCTAGCAACTGTAAACAACTATTTAATTTTTTAGCAGAAATGTGGTTGTTAGGCAGATACAGAGAAATTTAAAGATCATTATGGTTTCTGTCAAGTGAGGTGAATTCTTGAAATAATTTTTTTTTTATGACCCATTCAGGAATGTTCTGATTTGGCTTGTCATATTCGTTTTAAGGTACGCAGTCATTAACAATATTAAATAATGAATTTCAAATTTTTCTGTCACAGTTTTACTTTCAGCTATTTATCTAAAGTGCAATTTTTCTTTTGTGGTAATGAACAAAATCAGTAACTTTGGTGGTTCTCAAAACATTTTTTCTGATAACTCTCAGAATTTCGCTAAAGCAGCTCAAAAAGAGGTTATTTGTGAAGATTCATATTGAAAATGAAGTTACCCAACTTGCAATATGTGAATAGTTTTGTGGGTGGAACTCCTAATTTTAGTATATTTACTTAATCAAATCTGATTAAAAATTGATAAAAACAGGGGATATATTTGGACTTCATTATTACTTAACATCATGAACCGAGCATTTAGATGATGTCATTACAATGGCTTTCGCACCAGTACGCTCACCCGCCATGTTGGAATGACCGACCATGTGTGTGCTATCCTTTTAACCCTGAAATATACATCGTGTCTAGACAAATTTCAGTATTATAATTACTTGATTGATTAACTTTCTCATTATTGATTGATTGTGAAAATATTATGACTTTCAAATGTTGTTATTCACAAGATACCTAAATCATTATCTTAGAAGGTATTGGACAATCTATTATTGTACTAGTAACATAAAATATAAGATGATGAGTTTATTCACCAAGTCCTCCATAGGAACAAATGATAATGTTATGTCACATAGCCTAAGAAATAAATAATAAGCTCGTAAACTGCTTTTGGATTTGAAAATGGCTACCTAACTTTTGTTTAACTTGAAATTTGGATGAAATTTTCACCTGACAAGCACAGAATATTCATTTTTATTTATTTATTTATTTATTTATTTATTTATTTGGATGGGGCTTTTTGTAATATGATAAGGCATGTGAAATTACTGTGTAGAGTTTTAGTCATGATTTTTCTGTGCCTTTAAAAGTTTTTTCACAAATATTTAATAGTGTCGGTTCAATTTTTAACCGAAGCAGAATAATACTGTAACAATTTACACCCCTCCTTTATACTACCCCTACCCCTCAGTAAAATTCTGTATCAACCAGGGGAATTTCTTCTTTCTTCTCTTTCCTCACACACACACACACACACACACACACACACACACACGTTCAATGCACCCACACCCCATTAAGATTAAAATCAGGCAATGACTTTCAGCATGTGTATATATCACTTTTGACTTTGTCCTTAATGTCACAGTGGCTTGTTTTCTGAAGGTTGGGTGGCCTTGAGACATGCTTGGTAAGTATATATAATAGCATGTCAGAGTCCATAGAAATACAAATAATACCAGTTCTTTTCATGGACCTGGTGGATTGCAAATGAAAGAAGGAATATTTGAGCAGGGCTGCGATAAACATACTTTTTAATGTTATAGTAGAAATAGGATGCAATTTTTTGATATTTTGAATGGTTTCTTTATTTGTCTGTATCTGTATATGCTAGCATTTGTTAGTCAAGTATATGTCTCTTTATCAAAATGGATGTTTGCCCGTCTGCTATTGACTGATAAAGGTAGGATAAAAGTACAGTTTATATGAAATCGGGGTCCTTTGTACTCCTGTGCAATATATACAACTGTTTCATGTATTGATGCATGTACAAAAATGCAGCACTGTGTTAAAATGGAGTTAGATCTAATTACTTAAATGAACCTTTAAAATGAATATTAAAGAAAATAGTAAATTTGAAATAACATAATGTGTTTTTCTTTCTTTTAAAAGCTAAAAGTTCATGAATAGGCATGATTTTATATTGTTACATATATAAGCAGTTGGCTTCCATAGACATGTGTGCCATTTAAACAAGGGACTTTTATGAAAGATATAAATCTTCATGCCTGATTGGTTACTTAGGAAACAGTTTCATCTCTTGCAGTTTCATCTCTTCAGAAACAATTGACTTACTAGTGCTTTTCAGCATAACGTAAGAGACAGTGAAAAGTTTCAAAGCACATACAGTATTAGTTTTTAGTACAGGAACATGGAGTACATCAGTACTGTCACAGTTGTCGTATTAAGTCACTGTAGTACGAGTGGATGACCCTTTAAAGTAAACATGTTTATGTAGAAGTAATTGTATAGTAATCAGCTTATCTTCTCCACTTTAATACCTATTAGCCTAATTCTGCCTCTATGAACATGGGGAGTCTGTATTTGATCTGCTGTCTACATTTCTCGTTAATTATTACAAAGCTGAATGAAAAACAACTCTAGTGGGCATGCGTTGGATGGCCTTCAGATAATGATCACAAATATGCTTTGGGTAGATAATGGTATTGACTGGCAGACTACATTTTCTTATAATAATAACAACAAACTGAATGACTGAACAAACAAACAAATGAATGAGCAAAGAAATAAGGAAAGAAAAAAGATAAGAACCAAATTCTAGAGATTAGAAAGTTTGAGAAAGTAAAAAAAAAGAGGTTAAAAAATCAGCCCCCCCCCAAAAAAAAAAA
>NW_019775384.1:412193-423767 GCF_001039355.2 Lingula anatina | reverse complement strand
TGCTACAACTGAAATAAAATCCGTGAGGTGAAATAAGAAGCAAGTGCTTCTTTATTATTTTTTTCTAAGTACAATTAGACTACCTATTACACCAGAGTAAAATCAGTAGAATCATAGACGAATTTTTACTTACAGATGCGGAGCATAATGTTGATGAAAACAAACGGGCACTTTATCTCCCTAGGTAACGTGATTTCAATGCACATTTACTATCTAACTAACTACATGCTACTAATCTAATTTAGGCTTTTCTTTTTGTTAAAGCATTTTAGCCATCTTATCTTACTGTTTTACTTGTTTAATCTGAAAAGTCAATCGAACAGTTCATACTGATTCAATATAATTTTTTTGACATTTTCATGAAGATAAAATAAAAAGGGATTGAAAGAAGTACATTTTTCTTGGAAAGTTCAGGATGCCGTAAGCAAACAAAAGAAAAAAAGATATGTAATCGAGAAAGAAAAGAAATAATCAAGCAAGCGAATAAACGGCAAAATACTGCACTGGTAATTGTGTCACTATAAATACGCTTTATTCCATACACTAAAACTAATTAAAGTGATTAGCAAACAAACCAAAAATCTAACTATTGTGCTTTCAGTTCCCTTCCCCTCAGCAAGGTCAAACATGCCAAGAAAGTCTTGGTAAAGACACCCCATAGGAAAGTCACTGTGGAATTTTCTGGGTACTTTGGTCGACGTAACAGCGTCGGGGTGCGGAAGAGAGACATTCTGTTCGTGATCAAACACGTGATCGAAGAAGGGGCGCTGAAAGGGATAAAACACGTCACAAGATCTGACTTTGAGAAGGCTGCCAAAGTACTTCGTAAAAGAGCAGTCTTTGGCGACGCTGTGTATAAATATGTTGTTAGCATTGTCAGATAGGCCTATTTTGTTGACTGAGTGCAATACATGTACCTGAGGTGTGTTGCAGGCATATCGGCATATTCACGTCAATGTGTAAGCCCGCACTGCCATCGGAAACTTAATACAATAAATACCTTAAAAAATCTATGTCAGCACTCAATTCTTTATTACCCGTAATAATCGACCTCATGTTGTTTGCATCCAAATAATGTTTATCGCATTAACAACATAGGCCTACATATTTGACTGCAGGCTTGACTTTTGAGTACTGAAAAAAAAAAAAAAAAAAAAACTGAATAAAAACACTTCACTTCGACCATTATTAACCAGAGGCACTTAGGGAAGAACTATTTTAGGAATTAAAACAAATGACAGGTGTTAAAACTGTGCCATACATGTATGCACAGATCCTAACGCACTGACGTATCCAGTATTTTGTGTAGGGACCGTGTGTGTGGGGGGGGGGGGGGGGGGGGGGGCGCATGGTTCCCCCCCCCCCTTATTCCGCCAAGGTATCGTCCAAACATGTGTTAAATATGGTGTAAGTCTAGTTTATTGACTTATAAAAATACATAGGAATAAAAGAAAACCCTATTTCTTTGGCAGATATATGATCTTTTCTACAGTAAACCGCTTACAACCACACATTGCGTTTGTTGAGACAGTTGCGTCGTACATCAACAGCAATAAAACGGGAATTCCCCCCAAAAAACCCTCGTCACCTCTATTAATAATACCTGTAGCCGAGTCGCCATTGTGCAGGTCGTTTCCAGCTGGTAAGTTAACGTGATATTTTATCAAATTTTGAGGTGTGATGTCAACCACATCAGTGTCAACGGGTGACCTACAACTAGTCGTAACTAAGATGTAATAGGGTTGTTGACATTTCATTAAAAAACTGCGAATGACAACATGTAAATTGCAGTGTTTACGCGTAAAGAGCGAGCTGGGAAGGTTGACGTTTCGGTTTCGGTTTGTACCTGAATGTGTTGTTCCGCAAAAAAGAAAAAAAAAAAAAATCCAGTTTTAAATAATTTAAATGATTATTTGCACTGATAAGAATGATATGTACGTGTGTGTGTGTGTGTGTGTGTGTGTGTGTGTGTGTGTGTGAGTGCATGCGCGTTTGTGTATTCTCTCCCCCCCCCCCCTCTTCTCATTGTAAAGTCCTGTAAACGCTAGCGCTAAGGTGTATAGCTATAAGGTCACAAATGATTGATTCAAACTTAGAGCGGATTACACAATTGACGAAATGAAAAGACAAAGGGATGTTTTGTATATTTACATAAAGTCAGCTTGATCGGGCTATTCTTCAAAATGTTTTGCTTTCTTCAAGATAGAATATATGTTTTACTTTGAATCGCTTGGCAAACACAGCAGACGAAGTAACTTTTATCATTATATATATACAGTAGGTCAAAGAAATAGAATAGAGTTTCATTGTTATACTCTATTTATATCGCTCGTTATAATAAATGTTCCTTTAGGGAAGTAGAAGCGGTAAAAGGGTGTTCATACAAGTTGTACCCCAGTAGGTGAAATATGTACATGTAGCTAGGTCACATGCATATGTAACCCGCTGTGCGCCCCCCCCCCCCACCCCCACCCTTTCAACTGCGTACGCCATTGTATCGTTATGCTGAATAAAGTCGCGCGACAAGGTTATTTTCAGTTGCACCCTGGATTACGCACGCTTGCTCCGCAAGGTGTCGCCTGTGGTGGGGGGGCAACACAGCCCATATGGTTACTGTGGCGAAGGTGACAGGTACTTCCAAACATTNAATAAGGTCGCGCGACAAGGTTATTTTCAGTTGCACCCTGGATTACGCACGCTTGCTCCGCAAGGTGTCGCCTGTGGTGGGGGGGCAACACAGCCCATATGGTTACTGTGGCGAAGGTGACAGGTACTTCCAAACATTTTTTCATAACTGTCATTTTTCCTCATTCTATTCACGAATTTGATATTTACGGCAATGGAAAATGTGGCACCGGCAAAAGTGAATATACAATGTAGGTGCGTTGACAGGCCACACAGGTGTCCCCAATTAACCGCCGCCAGAGAAGAGACCCCAAGCATTAAACAACACAACCTGTAGGTATTGGAAATTTGGCAAAAGTTAAGCAACTGAGGCTTTATTATAATAGATTTGGACAGAAATCGAAGGGAATGTACAGTGACATGCCAAACCCCTAAGTTCAAGTCTTGGCTCTTGACACCAGTAACGCACCCTCAAGAATCTGAACAAATCAATGTTGGGCAGGTACATATATGCTCTATTTTCTACAGGCCTTTTGTGATTTTATCAACTTGATTGTCAAGTGCCAGACCTTTTGTTTCCCACCCAGACTGTGTATAACGATTTGCACCCGTCTCAATCGGATTTATCTCTGTCACATACATGATATTGTTTGATTAACCAAAAACTTATTGCGCTTGTTGATACAAACACATCAGCAGCAATCAATTAAAGGGAATTCACTTTAAAAAAAACCCGCTTGTCACCTCTAATTATAGAAAGCCGCCATTTGTACGGTCTGTTTCCAACTAGTAAGTTAACCTGATATTTTGTTAAAATGTGACTTATCTACCAAATAGATTAAAACGAGTGACATAAACCTCGTTGCCACAGGGGTGACGAATTGCTGTTAATATTTTGGTACAATGTTCCTTCCTCCGTCATGACTAAATTGATGGAATTGTTTGTTAGTAAGGATCACCGTGGGTAATTACTTTTTCTTTAGACCTGACTGCGTTCTACGTGACGATTTCCAAAATCCCCAAGTGTAAGGGATCATTTGAAAAGAATTATTTAACGATAACACTAATAGGACCCTTAATAGCGACATTTAAGCTGCATACTGCAGAACACTTCTTCGGTGGTGTGCGTGTGTGTGTGTGTGTGTGTGTGGGGGGGGGGGGGATTCACGCCAGATAGGAGCGGGATTGAGACCACAGATGGATGTGATAATGTAAAAGCAATTGTATATTTTTGTATATTTTATGTTACGGTGGCGTCTCTGTGCCAAGCTGCTTCTTTTCTTTTATCATTCGTGGGTCTTTACATATTAGGTAAGTTCATGTTGTACATTTAATTTTTTTTATATATTTCAACTTATGATGCTTATTCATATTATTTCAGACGAGTGAAATTTAGACATACGTCGTCCTCTTCGTTGGAAAGTGTACAGTATAGCCACCAGCCAGTATGGATGACCTTTACTGGGTTGCAGAGACTGGAGATACAGAGAGGTTACAGTATCTGCTGACTGCCAGGCAGTGCGATATTAATGTCCAGGACTGGGTGACAACTTTGATTTCTCTCTCATTACTTACGCCGTTGTCGATATTTTTAATGGAATTTATCGCGATACACGTTAGAAATAACGATTTATTTAATGCAGACGACCCATGTCATATCCACTGCATCATTTCACTTTCCCTTCCTTCTCACTACTACACGAGGTTTTCTATGTAATAGGCTAGGCATATACCAATGTAAACGATATAATAAGTTCAACAAGAAGCCCATACATGTAACTGCTTTTTTATACATTTACAACGTGCACATATAAAATAAACGATCTGCTTTGGCGTTGGCACGTTTCTATAATATTTCGTTTCCATACAAACCACTATGGCACAGTGTTATAACAATTCACAGCGTTGTACATACCCGTATCAACTAAGGTTTATCCATTGTATCACTGGGCTGTTAATGCAGCCCCTATACAGAAGCTAAACAAATTACACGGCACCCATCAATATATTTTTTTCAGTTAAGCCATATCATCAAAACCCGATACTTTTTTCCGCGACACTTAAAAAATATGCGTTTAATCACACTGTTTGCACATATCCACAGTTGAAGAGGACACCACTTCTCTGGGCTGCAGTTAAGGGCCACATACAATGTGCCCAGCTTCTCCTCCAACACGGGGCGGATACCAGTATACAGGATGTGGTGAGTGTAGAATTGTCAGAACACAGCAGTATGGCTACATTTACGTACATCGCCACTTTTCCTTAAGTTGTGAGGAGAAACATTATTGTGGTTTACATTCTCTTGAACAAGTCTTTTCTCATTTATGAATAATCCAACATAAAGCACATCTTTAAATAGAACACGGCATAAGTGCAATTAGTTAAGTATAATTATGTTTGAAGCGTGATGTTAAATATAGAAGTACAAACAAAGTCATTTTATTAAATGTCCATTATTTCTTTCAATATTTTACATAGAATTGACACATTGAAGTGATGATTTTATTAATCCACTGCATCACTGAGCTGGTAATACAGGCCCAATACAGAGGCCAAATTTAATATTAACACAGCACATTAATACATTTTTTCAGTTAAGCCATATCATCAAAACCCGATACTTTTTTCTACTGCACTTGAAATATATATGTGTTTAATCACATAGTTTGTACATAACCACAGTGTGGGAGGACACCACTTCACTGGGCTGCATATCAAGGCCATACACAATGTGTCCAGCTTCTCCTCCAACACGGGGCGGATACCAGTATACAGGATGATGTGAGTGTAGAATAGTCAGAACACAGCAGTATGGCTACATGAACATATATCGCCATTTTTCCTTAAGTTGTGAAAAGAAACATTCTTGTGGTTTACATTCTCTTGACCAAGTCTTTTCTCATTTATAAATAAATTAACATAAAGCACATTGTAAAATTTTACACGGCATAATGTTTCCAGTAGTGCAGTTCGTCAAGTATAATTACATTTGAAGTGTGATGTTAAATATAGAAGTACAAACAAACTTTGATTAAATGTCCATGATTTCTTTCAATATTTTACATAGAATTGACACATTGAAGTGATGATTTTATTAATCCACTGCATCACTGAGCTGGTAATACAGGCCCAATACAGAGGTCAAATTTAATATTAACACAGCACCGTTCATTTTTTTCAGTTAAGATTAGTCATCAAACCCAATACATTTTTCTATTGTTCTTGAAATATATGTTTTTAATCACATTGTTCGTACATATCCACAGGGTGAGAGTACACCTCTTAACTGGGCTGCATATCGAGGCCACACACAATGTGTCCAGCTTCTCATCCAACACGGGGCGGATACCAGTATACAGGATAAGGTGAGTGTAGAATAGTCAGAACACAGCAGTATGGCTACATTTATGTACATCGCCATTTTTCCTTAAGTGGTGAAAAGAAACATTATTGTGGTTTACATTCTCTTGCCCAAGTCTTTTCTCATTTATGAATAAATTAAAATAAAGCATATTGTAAAATAGTACACGGCATAATGTTTTCAGTAGTGCAGTTAGTTAAGTATAATTACATTTGAAGTGTCATGTTAAATATAGAAGTACAAACAAAGTTATTTGATTAAATATCCATTATTTATTTCAATATTTTACATAGAATCGACTAATTGAAGTGATGATTTATCAATCCACTGCATCATTAAGCTGTTAATGCAGGCCCAATACAAAGGCCAAATTTAATATTAACACAGCACCGATCATTTTTTTTTCAGTTAAGCTTTGTCATCAAACCCAATACAATGTTCTACGATACTTGAAATATATGTGTTTAATCACACTGTTTGTACATATCCACAGTGGAAGATGACACCACTTCACAATGCTGCAGGTCACGGGGACACACAATGTACCCAGCTTTTCCTCCAACAAGGGGCAGATACCAATACAGAGGATGAGGTAAGTGTAGAATTGCCAGAACACAGCAGTATGGCTACATTTACGTGCATAGTCATTTTTCCTTTAGTTGTGAGAAGAAACATTGTGGTTTACATTCTCTCGGCCAATGCTTTTTTCTCATTTATGAATAAATCAACATAAAGCACATTGTAAACTACATGTAGTATACGGCATAATAAAGTTGTGCAATCAGTAAAGTATAATTACGTTTGAAGCGTGATGTTAAATATAGAAGTACCGGTACAAACCAAGTTATTTCATGAAATATCCATTATTTATTTCAATATTTTACATAGAATTGACAACTTGAAATGATGGTTTTATTAATCCACTGCATCACTGAGCTGTTAATACAGGCCCAATACAGAGGCCAAATTTATCATTAACACAGCACCGATCTTTTTTTTTCAGTTTAGCCTTGTCATCAAACCCAATACATTATTCTACAGCACTTGAAATGTATATGTGTTTAATCACAATGTTTGTACATATCTACAGGCTGGGAGGACACCACTTCACTGGGCTGCAGATTACGGCCACAAACAATGTGTCCAGCTTCTCCTCCAACACGGGGCGGATACCAGTATACAGGATGTGGTGAGTGTAGAATTGCCGGAAAACAGCAGTATGGTCATATTTACGTACATCGTCATTTTTTCATGAACGAATAAATCAACATAAAGCACATTGTAAAATAAAACACGGCATAATGTTTTCAGTACTGCAGTGATAATTGCTTAACCAGGCGACCAGGGGATTAAGCTAGTCAATATATTCCTTGAACAATCGTTTAGCCACCCTATCATTATCACACTCCCTCTATTGTATTTTCTGTCGTTATTATAAGGGTCTAATCTTCATATGATAGACGGAGAAAATATACACAAAAATAATACTAGGACTGTACGTTTGAAGAGTGGATATGTTAAATACGGAAGTACAATCAAAATTATTTACTTAAATATCCCTTATGTATGTCAACATTTTACAAAGAATTTTTATTTTGAAATGATAATATTATTAATCCACTGTAGCAATGGGCTAGCTTTTAAATATAATGTACCTTTACATAAGCGGAGGTCTGGGAAACGCTTTTCACTGGCCTGCTTCACCCCCGCCCCCTATAGCTCGTAATCGCTTTTTTACATATATCGCAGGATAACAAAACACCAAGAATGTTGGCAGAAGAAAAAGAGCGCCATGTTATAGTACAACTGCTGAGGCGTTTTGAAATACATGATATAAAGGTATATGTGCCTGTGTGGAAGTTTTTAACGCATACTAGGTTATGATGCATTGGGCTTATTAAAATAGAATAAAATCTTTTTATGTACAGACACAGATGTGTCTGTACATATAGCCATCATCTGCGTCTGTTGTCGTCGCCGTCGTCGCCGTCGGTGCCGTCGTCGCCGTCGTGCACTTTTACCGATAACAAGATAAGTGGAAAACTGTTTTTCCTTTTGGCTTGAAACTATTCATAATACGCAGGTCAAGTTCGAAAATCAGCATGATCGGGCCATTTTTAGGGAAGTTATGCTGTATTTTCACTTTTTTCAGCATAAAAGCAGCACCGATAACACGATAAGTGGAAAACCATTTTACTTTTTTGATTGAAACTTACAAAACTGATGAATATTCTTAATACGCAGGTCAAGTTAGAAAATCAGCATGATCGGGTCATTTTTAGGGAAGTTACGCTGTTTTTTCACTTTTTTCAACATATATGCACCACTGATAACACAATATAAGAAAAACAGATAAGCCAATTGTCATTTTACTCCCAGGAGTAGTCAATCTTACTAAAACACAGGTTGAGTTCGAAAATCAGCATAATCGGGCCTTTATTTTAGAAGTAATGCTGTTTTTTCACATTTCCTCAGATTCAATTCTTAGGCATGTTAACAGTCTCATTATTTAACTAATAAGATACATAAATGTGTTTGTTTGATATTTCCTGCATCTTTACAACATTGTTAGTTGATTATGTAAAAATGATGGTAAACTTGTTATCGTGTATTGTGTAATAAAGTGTCAAAAATGAAATAAACTCATATCATTGCAGTTTGTCAGATTCAATCATCCACTATGTTCAGAATCTCAGAATGGAGGGAATTGGACATTTAACACTGTTCTATTGATATTTTCCCCATCTCATCAATTTTTTTAGTTGGTCATATAAAAATGGCAGTAAAATGTTAATTTTGTTTTATGTTTAAAAAGTGTTAAAAATGGAAATAAACCCATTTCAAAACAGTGCTGTCTTGTTTACATTTTGGCATTTTTAAGACGTGACTTTGAAGTTCCATGAGCCTGCAGACCTTTGCTAGTCACATTTTCTGAATGTTCATGTTACTAATATTCTATTATTAAAAATTGATGGTCATGCTGTTAAACATTATGTAATATTGCATCAAAATTTAAAGAAACCCCTATTTTGGGCACTGCTCCCATGATGACCATTTAATAAAAATCATGTCAATTACTGTTTTCAAACTTACAGGAAAGAAACATGGGTCTAAAATACAGCTTCAGTAGGCAAAAATTTATGGTCATTATGCTGTTAAGCATTATGTCATGTTGAATCAAAATAGAAGAAAACACAATTTTTGGTGCTTCTGCCATGATGACCATTATGGGAAAACTGTGTGACTTATGACTGTCAAACCTTTAAAAAAGAAACACTGGGCTAAAATGCAGAATGAGTTGGAAAAGCAGTCTAATTGGCTTCTTTTTCTGGAAGTTATACATTTGAGTGAAATATTCATTATCTTTTTGGCATATTCATTGTGGGACTCGGAGCTCCCATGGACATGAAGCTGAATGGTAATCAAATTTTCTACATGTACATGCTATTTATAGTCAATAATCAAAAATTGGTAATAATTATTCTATAATTTATTATGTAATGTTACATCAAAATTGACAATATTCTGTTTGCACTGCTACTGCAAACATTCTGAAAAGAAAACTGAGTTACTTACTATTATTTTTAACTTACAAGTATGATTTTTAGGATTGGCATGCATTTCAAATTAGAAAGCCAGGTCGTTATCATTTATTATTGAATTTATGCAATTTTGTGTGAAATTTTCATTTTTCTCATTCTGGCACTTTCTAAGTAAAAACTTGAACTTTGATGGGCCTGAAGCCTTATGCTTTTACTTTCGTTGGTGTTACCTGTTGTGCATAATTTAAATTTGATGTTGACTGTGCAGTAAAACATAATGTACAGGTATTATTGCATCAGAATTGGTAGTCTCCTATTTTGTGCATTATTGTTTTGTGCTTTTCTTAAGATGTGACTTATGGGCCTGAAAGACTTTTGAGAGGTTCAGTCTGTTAATATCCCTTGGGTATCACTTAGCTAAAGTCTGAGTTATAAAATCATTTGCCTAATTGATAGGCCATTAAATTTGCCTAAGTGATAGGCCATTAAACTCCCAAAAGTTAAGCTCTCTGCTAGATTAATAATAGGGAAGCAGTGACAATTATGCAGGTTATTAAATATATATATATATATATATATATATATATATATATATATATATATATATATAATGGAAGATTAAAAGTTTGAATAGCAGCTTCATTGGAATTATATTTACCTCAGGCTCTGCCAAGGAGGTTATATTTTCACCCCTGTCTGTCTGTCATCAACATAACTCAAAAAGTTATGGCTGATTTTGCTGAAATTTTCAGGAACTGTCAGAATTGGGCCAAAGATGACAATGATTAGTTTTTGGTGGTGGTCTTTCTCAATAATCAATCAATAATCAATAATAATCAACAATTGCTGCCTTGGCAGAGGTCTGCACTCTCGGTGGTTTTCTAGTTTTGTTATGTTTTCCTTCATAATTTTTTCTCAAACACTTGCATTTGTGACTTTTAACTCTCATCTGCTCAAGGCTCTGCACATTTTCTGTATTTTTACATAAGCAATTGTATTGTTTTTTATGTCTTTAAACATTATGTTATATAATTTTATGCACTGTCATCATTTTTCAAATATTGAGACTTTCATCATGTGACTTTGGTCTCTCATGGTCTTGAAACTGTAATCTTATTGAAGGGGTGGATTGAGACCATCTTCTGGGTCTTCCGGAAGACAGTCAGGTTATTAAGTTTATATTGACTGGTATCTATTTTTTTCTGTTGGAAGACCATCAAAATGGAGGATGGATCAACATAGATACTTTGGAATACTGTCAGAAAATATCTCAGGGTCCACCCCTGTTATTGACCATGTTACCTGTTGTGCATGATTAAAATTCAGTGTTGACTGACAGTACTATTATATATATATATATAACCATTCTTATGTACAGACACAGATGTATCTGTACATATAGCCATCATCTGCGTCTGTCGTCGCCGTCGTCGCCGTCGGCGCCGTCGTCGCCGTCGTCGCCGTCACTGTGCACTTTTACCGATAACACGATAAATGGAAAACCATTTTACCTTTTGACTTGAAACTTGCAGAACTGATGAATATTCATAATACGCAGGTCAAGTTCGAAAATCAGCATGATCGGGTCACTTTTAGGGAATTTATGCTGTTTTTTTTCACTTTTTTCAGCATATATGCAGCACCGATAACACGATAAGTGGAAAACCATTTTACCTTTTGACTTGAAACTTACAGAACTGATGAATATTCATAATACGCAGGTCAAGTTCGAAAATCAGCATGATCGGGTCACTTTTAGGTAATTTATGCTGTTTTTTCACTATTTTCAATATAAATGCAACGCTGATAACACAATATAAGAAAAACGGATTGGCCAATTGTAATTATACTCACAGGGGTGGTCCATCTTACTAAAATGCAGGTTGAATTCGAAAATCAGCATAATCGGGCCATTATTTTAGAAGTTATAGTTTTTTTCACATTTCCTCAGATTCAATTATTAGGCATGTTAACAGTCTCATTATTTAACTAATAAGATGCCTAAAAGTGTTTGTTTGATATTTCCTGCATCTTTACAACATT
>NW_019775384.1:385461-409188 GCF_001039355.2 Lingula anatina | reverse complement strand
GATCAGAATTTTCTAATTTACATTTAGTGACATCTATATTTTCTGGTGGAAAATGGGTCAAAAATGGAGGATGGATCAACAAAGATAATTTGGAAGACCCAGAAAATATCTCTGGATCTGCCCCTTTGAATATGTCAACATTGTATGGTATGGTATACATATAGTGAAGTGTATGATATAGTATAACTTGCTGGTGTGCTAGGAATGAGGCCAAGTCGTGGTGACATTTCCCAATTACTCGCACCCTCCTAAGAAATAAAGAATAGAAATATGGCATGGATTCTCCATACAAAATTGATTGTCTATAAACACCAAATTTTAATATTTTCAGCCCTTGCCTACCAAAAAGAATTGATAATGAATATAATGATATTATGTTGTTGATGTTATTATTATTATTATTTCTGTTAAAATAATATTTTATGACTTTAGATGATATTCTCATTTGAGGTTTTTATGTCTTGGACAATGTAACTATAGCTACAGATACTTTTATCCCATGCAGTTTGCTAGAATTTAAAATGTTAGAATTGTGAAAACAAAACAAAAATATGATTTTGATGAACAAAACTTGAATTATTGTATTCTCAATTACAGACCCTAAAAAAGACAAGACCATGGAAATAGAAGGCCGCACTATCACCATACCTGTGGGGAATCCCGTTCCACAGGACAAGTACAAGGACAGTTATTTTTCCCAGAGTGAATATCTAGTCTATAAGGAGAGCCAGAATAGGATAAGATTTCTTTTGAAGTTGAAAATGTATTAGGAATGCATTTAGGGTTATGAGGCTTTTTTTTTTTTTTTTTTTTTTTTTTTCATGTGCACACATATATTATATTAGTTAAGAAAATGATATATATACCATTGTTTTAGTCTTTTATTTGAATAGCAGATATTAATGTTTTCAGTATACATGCTTTTTTAAAAGCTTATTTTTGGCAGATTTTTGCCTTTTGAATGTCGTGAATTATCATATTATTTGCTTACATACAGTACAATACTTAGCTAAATTTCCATTTTCGTACATGTACAGTGTACAATGTTCATTTGTACTCTACCACATACTAAATACTTCACACACATTTTCCTGACAATGTATAGTGCATGTACTTGTCCATGTATATTGTCCATTGTTGTATACATAAAACAAACGGTTTGTTTAGTATAATTTTCTGCAAAATACTCCACATACGTATATCACATTTCAGACCTGTCATTATCCCCCACAGTCATGTGTATGTTATGTATGGTGTATCTGTTTACCTTTGTTTTTCATTTTCTGTGATCACATTTTACCAGTTAGACACTGGTATGGATAATTTGTGTGGAATTGATATGTTCATAAATATATTGTGATATTTGATGAGGTAAGACTATTGATTCTTAGCTTTACTGCAATCTTTCATATCTGTGATTTTTAGGGTATTTTGTAGTTTATATTTACTCTTAACTTAGGTTCATACATTCTTTTAAGTTTGTTGCATGATATGTCTATTTTTCCAAAAAATATCAATATAATTTAATTTTTAACAATTTAAAGGTAGATGAGTTTTATAAATGTCATATAATATAACAGTTTTGTTATAATTGGGCTTGAGTGGATTTTTAAGATGCCATTTAAACGAAGTTATGTTGTCTGCTATATCATGATTACAAATCTCTTTATGGTGAAGGTTACTTAAATAGGATTCAGAAATTTGACTTGCATGTACGAATATAATCATAATAATATAATAATAATATGTATGAAGTTGATAGAAAATCATGTCATGGCAAAAGGTTTTAAGAGGAGAAGCTGGAAAATGAGAATAAAGTACATTTATCTCCATAATATAAACGCTTTTCGGGATTGACAATTGTCGTGCAGAACCGACACGTTAAGAATTTCATCGGTAGTTAACTGGTATTTGCATAAAAATAGTTCATCAAATCTTGTCCAAATGGCAACATGCATGTTCTACAGGCCTACCCAACTACCAGACTCGGCACCTAAGGATCCTGAATTAACCGGTATATCGGACCACACTACCCGTTTTCAAGGTGTGTGTCAGATCGCATTTCGGAGTATCAGCCAGAACACCGACAGGATGAGCCCTGGCATGCTCGGCTGTCACCTTGATTGGATAGTAAACGATTGTCGTAAAATCACCATATGATTTTAAAACCGGGTGCATAAATTTGAAAGCCACCTAGATGCACCTTAGACTGCCACATTAATCTAATGCAATGTAAAAAAGCCCTATCAAAAGTGGTTAAAACATTCAAACCGAATGTCGTAAAGTCCCCATATATCCCCATAGAGACAATAAAATAGAGTACTCTAAAGTAAGAGTACAGTTTAAGATTGTTCAGCCGAGCGTGGATGAGCCCGCAGTCATGCTACAAAATTTGTTCTGGGGTATGATACTCCGAAATGCGATCTGACACACACCTTGAAAACGGGTAGCGTGGTCCGATATACCGGTTAATTCAGGATCCTTAGGTGCCGAGTCTGGTAGTTGGGAAGGCCTGTTCTAGAAGTCAACAGGAACAGTGCTTTCATGTAGCAACATACATACGTTACATGGCGTGTCTAGGGCATTGCACGTGCCCTGGGCGCCACTTAAAGAGGGCACTGTCATTTTAGTGTCTTGATGTGTTAAACTGACATATTTTAAAACGCAAATGACCCGCAGTTTTAACATGATTTTATAGCAAAGTTGTGCAAAATTATGTCAAATGGTAAAACTGGGGCGCAATTTTAATATCGACATGGACACTGCTCTCCGTAGACACAGCCTCGAGAAACATATCGATCCCTGCCACTAACGAGTACAGGCGTTTCCAGATGCAACAGCACCCGGATGTGTTCTACATTAAAATAAACATCTCCGAGTCTTTATTTGTTGCACTCAGTAAAACGCCGGTGTCGGTTTCCGTTGTGGTATCTCAGCTACAGGTAGCTTGTCTCCCATCCAAGGCCTAGAAAAGAGAAAATATTATAGGCATTCCAATAATATACAGTTACAGACTCCCTCTAATAAAACATTTTCAAAAAATTTTAAACAGAAAGACGCAAAGATGCTGCTCAGAATCACGTGCCTTGAAATAGATACTGGTAAACCTGGTAAACGTAGAAAAAAAAAGAGTGCGTGATCTTACTATCAAAAGTACATGTAAAGTACTGCTTATTACTATCAAATATATCACCTGTAATACATCCGTGGGGCTTCCTTAACATTAATTGGCTGAAATACTGCAATAGAAGAATTTCGACTAGATGACGACCTCGTGCCCGCACTTTGTGATCGTGTCATTGGCTTACTCGCACTGAGCGTCCTCAAATGTTGTCCACTTGAAAGCCCAAGTTGACAGTTCCTTGACTCTTTTGTCCTTGGTATAGATCCGTCGGCGTTTTGCGATTTGGTAAGCAGAGTGTCTCTTGAAGCTTGTGATGTCGACGATGACGTCAATCGAACCTCCTTCAACTGTCTGGACGCGCTTGTACTGACGTCATCAAGCGAAATCGAGGACCTAATTGTGTCACTGTCTAAGCTGGTTTGTCTGGGCATACGCGTCTCATTACACGTGATTGGACGGTTTTGTTGATGCTTTTGCTGTAGGCTTTTGTACAAGTTGGCTTGTCGAATAAAAAAAATCACACATTTACCAAAATAAGTACACCACAACGATTTTCCATCTTTCCATACAGGTTTATCTAAAAAACGTTACTTTCTTAACTTTGTTAAACACCTTTTGACCACGAATTTTAAGGTAGAATATATTAATCATGCATTGGCCAAGATATAAACATCTTAACGTTAGCATGCCAAGTGATACATGTATGACACGCTTATTTTAGAAACACAAGAAATTATGTGAAAAATATTTACCTAAAATTTCACTAGTTGTTTTAGGTCTAGTTTCACTTAGATGTCGTCTGAGGTTATTTCCATACTCTTTCCTCCTCTGCGCAGCCCTACTGGTATATGACGTAGTTGATCCACAGCGGAAAGAAGTCGGAGTACCAGCAGATTTGGCGCCCTCGGTTTGGTGATGTAAGAACTTCATGGGAGATTCGTATCCCTTGCCATGAGGCATCGGTTCTAAAATAGGCCAGTCAATATGAATTATCAAAACATGTGCCAAAGATTTAATAAAATCAATGAAAATGAAAAAAAAGATAAACACACCAATAAATATATTGACAATAAATACCCTTTTTGCTCCTAGTACCATTCTTAAAATTTTCAAAACTCGGACACAAAACGATTGACAGTGTTGTAAAACGTTGTATCACATGTAACAACGATGTATCACACGTAACTAGGATAAAACAAACCTAACATGCATATGAAATACACCCATGCCACTACAACTTACAACTGTGAAAAGGCGGATCCAGGAAAGGGGCGGAGCAAAGCGGGGCTGGGCAGGGCGTGGCAGGGCGTGGCTGACCCAGGATTAAAGTAAAGGAAATTCGGTTTCAGTCAACGCCCCTGCCAGGCGAGGGTTGGCAGTTAATTAAAGTTCTTAATTTAGAAGGAGGAAGATAAAACATTATGCACCCCATCAATTTTTCGTTTTGAGATCCTGGATCCGCTGTGTACCGTCTCTTCATGCAGTGTCATCATGCGAACATGCACCTTGTGCACCATGGACCGCAGAACTAAAACCGTGTTTAAAATGTGGACTTCAGAAATCGCCAGCTCTCCGTTAAGTTTTATCCACGCGCTGTGAATTTTAACTTTAAAAATTGTGAAGACGAGATAGTGGTTAAACTGACTGGAGAATAACATGCTATTTTTAGCATGATTTAAGCGCTTGCCAAATCGTCCATCTTGTGGTTTAGATCTTAAAACGGTTTTAGTTAGCCAGGTGTTGAAAAACTGCAGATGTGCTTCTTTAACGTGCAACAAGATAGATAATTTATGTTCATGCATCTTCTGCAAAACTCATTTTCCTCGTGTGAAACATTCATTATCTATGTACAAGTTATACTATGGTGCATTCTTTGTAAAGAGGTTTTCAACTTACAAATCACAGTGTAATGAATTTTCTCAAATGAAAATTGCTTGGAATCAAACATAACGACCACTTGGCAATTGCTCAAAGAGAAACCTTCATACCATTGCAGGTCAAGGTCAAAAGTTCAACGTCAAGGTCATGCAACAGGGTCAAGGACTCATAAGCATGCACTATGCCATGTATTAGTCATCTTACTATAGCCCTTTGCTGTACGGCAAGTATGCTGACCGTGCCGTTCAGATGCACAGGCTATGCACCAGCCACTGGGGCATTTCTGTATAGCAGGCAGCTGGAAGTGCCTCCGCAAACGACTGGAGGGTGCTGTCGTCGAAAAAAGTGATAGAACGCAACCAAAGTTAACACACCTATTTATACAGTCATTTCCCTGTAGTTAGGGGCGAAATACTACTTATATCGCCGTGTCGTAAAAATCAAATATTACGAGCGACCAACTATACTACATGTAAATACACTCAAAGCTAGAGAGAAACAAGCATTTAGATAATGCTGAATAACAGAACGTCATAATAATCCCAGTTTATACGTTTTACCTCAAAAGTTGAGATTGACTCTGAAATTCATATGCCTTACCCTCTTTCGATTTTTCCCTGTGCTTTGGCATCATATTGATGACATTGACGGTGTGAGGAACATTTAGAGAGTACAGGAATCTGGAATAAAAACCAATAAGAGAATATCATCATTTATTAGCGTTTCAGACACAAAAAAGAAAAATTACAAAAAAAAAAAAAAAGAACTGAAACTTGTGTTTTTAAAGGGTGTTATTATTGCAAGCAAGTCAGAACGGTAAGAGCTCATGGCGTCAGTACTTAACCTCCATAATATTTGACGTCCTTATGGTCGTTATGATATCATAAGCTCACCTGTCATAGAACCTGTTGACGTCAGGATGCTCCATACTTGTGACACTGAGGAAGTTTTGACTATCAGGATTGATCTTTATGGCTTTCTCGTGGTCTTTATTTGGCGCCATTGCCTCGCTGCCGGGCCAGTCTGATAGTATCTAAATTAAAAGTTGGCCTGTCACTTGATTTGGATAACCTTTCTTCTCGTTTCATTTACAACTCAAGGACATTTTACTTTAATTGTTCATATGTACCTGGTGCAGTTGGATAAGTACTAAATCCAATTAAGCAATGAGTAGCGTTTATCAAAATAATATTTAAAGTGAAAAATACTACACTAAACAAATGCAAAACAACATGATGGAATTGGTTTAATGTATACTTGTTTTATTTCGTGTTTAGAATACTTAATGCCAGTGTTGAAAATAGATATGGTACTTACCACGGGTGCCTGCAGTGTTCCTCGTATGATGAGAGATGCTATGTGATTGGAGTTCAAGCTCAGTGCCTTGATGACGTCTTGCAGAGCCAGCACTTCTTCACCTCGGCTGTTTCGCACAAGTGCCCGTATGCAGTACACGTCCTACGAAAGTAATCAGAATTTATTTCTAAAATATAATTCTGATTCTTTAATGCAAGATCTCTCGTCATTGTACGAAATTTCGAGGTCATATGGCTACCTTTTCAAACATATATTCGTTTTATATACCATCTATTTTCGCAGAATTTACTGTTACAGTAACGGACAAACAGCTACAAATGAACGTTGTAGTTATGTACTGTATATAAGCGATCATTTGTGACAAAGGGTCGCATAATACCAGTATTAAAAAATCAATGATTGAACGACGTAGAGAAACAATATTAAAGGTAATTTAAAGGAAAAGGGAAATATTCAACATGCACTAACCGGATTACGACTGTCCAACACGACTGTTTTCTCGGCGTCCTTAAGTGCATTTTTGAGATCCCCTGCAGAGAATTGATAACAAAACTCAATGCTATCGTATTCTGCAATACCAGGTTTAATAACTAAAAATCTGATGCAGATTTATAACAACAATTACCCTGTACTTATATGTTAATACAGGTGCCTAAAAGGACAATATCTTCAAAAGTTCATCGTATAAAATGGAATATTTTTGACGCAAGCCATATCTTTAAAACTCACATTAAATAACCAAATTATTAAGTGCATTATTTTGAAAAATCATGTTGTCAATAGAACGTATGAGCTTCAATAGCACGTAGGCCTATATGTATGCTCATGAAGGAAATATTGATCTGATCATACACCGACTGAACCTGAAATAAAGTAACTTTTCTCATTAAAAATAATATGCTTTAAAACAAAAAAAGCCTCGTTAACCGGGGCCGTAGCGATAGTCCGAAGGTTCAATAGTCCGAAGGTTCATTGGTCCGAATGTTCACAATAGAACCTTCGGACCAATGAACCCTTGATTAAAAAATCGATAAAAATGTTACAACTTTTCGGACCAATGAACCTTCGGACCAATGAACCTTCGGACTATCGAGACGCCCCCCGTTAACCAACCGGTCAGTCTCGCCTGGGCTTACCTGATTTTGCATAAGCAAATGCTCGTTTGGCATGCACGGGCGTCATAAGGCACGAGTTGGAATGACATCCCGCCAAACAGCCGTTCTGAAACATAAGACAACATATATGTCTAAACTTGAACCCGTAGTCCTTACAGTATTTAACAACGTAGAGGTACTACTACCCCGTCATTAGACATGCAAACTGGACAAACGATGGCATCGATGAAATTTGCCTGCCAATTACTCAATGAATCTTTACTTTTATTGATTGATTGATTGATTGATTGATTCATTCATTCATTCATCTATATAGCCAATCATTTGTTTGTCATTTTGTTTATTCCTACTTAACCCCGCTTTAATCTATTTCATTTAGTTACTACTTTTGGAGCGCTCGGGTGTTCTTGGGTGTTCTCGGACGTATTGTGATGCGTCACAACTACCACACTGTGCGCACTTACCTTAGGAATACTGACACTGTTGATGGACTTGGTATAGGCTTTTACAGCTTTGGTGTGCTCTCCAACTTGCTGTAGTGCCCAGCCGAGACTGTAGTACAGTTCATAGAGCTAAAATGATAACACGCCTTCATCAAACCGCAATCATAAAATTCGGTTCAGTTATACGGGACTGATTGAAAATAAATTATCAACTGAATTTAAATTGATGAGATGACAACGATTAACATTGTAAGATTCAATTTCGAATGCATAAAATGAATATGCGTTTTAATACAAAGCACAATTAAATGAGTAAATGTCAAACCAAAGTGAAAAATAATGATATCGAAATGTTAAAGATTAATTATCCAATTATAATATTCACCAGCATGCCGTAACCGTCAGGAGGCTCATAGTTAGGCGGGAAATTTTCCAGACTTATCAGACTCAGCAAACTGCGATAATTCTGTGCCGCCTAGAACGAAAAATAAAATTTTGACTTGAATAAGGAAGGATCAAGAGTGTTACAGGAGACCAATACTGATCAATAGAGTTTTCCTGAAAGATAATACTGAAATCATTCTGAAATTTAAACACATATTGTGCCAATTACGTGTAACGTATAGATCACGAACTCATAGCAGTAAGTAATGAATAGCATGAATCGACACTCGGTTCATATACACTTTTAAAGCATTTAACTACGTACTTAACAAAAGTAATTATATGCCAAGAGCATATCATATTGACTCCTTATTTCTTTTTTTACAGATATTATGAGAAAAACTTAACCGCAATATTTAAGGGTATTTTTTTTTGGGGGGGGGGGGCGCGACGAGGTTCGTTCTTTTTTTTTTCCTGCTATAATATTAACTTTGGAAATGAGGAGTTTCACAAAGCAAATCATCTAGTATTGCAACGGTTATAGTTACCAAAGGGTGTTTACCTCAATGTTGCCATTATCACAGCAAGGTGTTCATTTAAATTAGAAAGTAACCACAATTTTGTGAGCTGACCCTTGACATTTTGCGGAGCGAGCCATCAGGTGTACACACATGCGGTGTTGACTCTGCCAAACTTTACTTTCCTGTCAACGATTTAAGCGGGTCCTGTCTTTTCAAATTATTTCAAGCAAGCAAATTGATGTGCTGTGCATTAGTAATTACATATTACGAAAAGCCGATACACTGTCCGAATACCATATTTGAGTAGCTTGTTTCTTTCCATTTTAAGAAAGAGTGTGTGTGTGTGTGTGTGTGTGTGTGTGCGTGAGAGAGAGAGAGAGAGAGAGAGAGAGAGAGAGAGAGAGTGGAAGTCGTTTTGCTCAATGATATGTACACTATACAGTTATATTCTTTGTTTCGCTGAAATCAGTGCTGGAATGATTGCGTTTTTTAATTGACCAAATCCTACATCTCGTCGAGCACAAATCCCGTGAACTCAAGCTATTAATAATAATAAGGAAGCATTCAGCATTCGAAATTATCAGACAGAAATGCCAAAAAGACAGGTTGCCCTTCTCTAGTACTAAATATGAATAATTTACGCGATCTAAACTCTACAGCTGTGTGATATCGATAAGTTCACTATGCTCCGCTGCGTGCAATGCAGATTGGGGTATTGATATTCTAACGGTTGCATGAAATAATAATAATGATAAAAAAGACAGCATATAGACAGGGCTCGATTTAAAATCTGTCAGGCGTATCGTTATGATTAGACCGACTAAATGTGAACCCTAAATCGCAAAAAGCTTCAACTCTAGTTAAAAAATAAGACAATATAAGCACAGATCAACTGCAACTTGTATATAATGGCACACTTCTTCATGTTTGCATTTCGTTTTAACGTCAGACACAGAGCCTGCAGTATGATTGAACAGTTTCGTAAAACTAAGGTTAATCGAAAGCAAATCCGATTAATCCGACTCGTGTACACACACGGCCGCTTTAAGCGTTTGCTAAGTCCTCTTTCATAATGACAAATTTATATTTTACTAATGATTACAGAAGTTGGTCATAGCAACAGAGAAATGACTAGTCCTTTTGGGACACTTTGCATATGCATTCAAACATGAAATTGGTCACGCGAATGACTAGTCTATAGCCACAAAATAATATACAGTGTATTCAAGTGTATATATAAAGGTACATTTCAAATGTTTCTTTAGTGTATTTTAAAATGGAAGGTTGGATGTCAGTCGCCACTGCCTGCTATTGAAACAACCGTTAGTTAACTTATCAATTATAATTACTTGTAATAAATAATATAATACTGAATCCAAATGAAATATATATATTTTACTCATGACAATGAAATTTACAATGTGACATTTATAACAGAAGTTTCGAAATTATTGGAGAGAGAGAGAGAGAGAGAGAGAGAGAGAAAGAGAGAGAGAAAAGAAAATATCCCACCTTGCTCCATCGTTTGCTCCGTTCGTTCATCATGGCCTCCTTGAATTTAAAATTAGCAGCCTTGTTCAAGTCCTCAAAGTTCGTGAATGGCATCCTGGCCATTTGTGGTGGTGACGGTGTACCGTCTCTTGAGTTTCCCAAAAAGAGTCGTCTCAGTGATTTTCCACCCGGTACTAACTTAGCTAGCTAGCCGTCTGTGATAGCTCCTTTTTGTTTCTCACTCTACGGCAGGTTTCATATATTTCTACTTAAAATTAAACTGTTGGTATGTCTACATTCAAACAGCAGCCCGTTGCAGTGTTTCGTTTTCGGGTGTTTATCCTCCGTCGTCATGATTTGAACGCTATCGACTAGTTTCTTCGATATCTCCGCTGGGGTATAAATCGCAGTATCTTGATAAATTCTGATAACGAGTGGCAGTTTCTCAGGGAGTTATTATCAAAATGGCACCCTGGCGACCTTTTCTCCTACTGTCACAGCTGTTTGCGAATGATTCTCTGAAGTTTTGATGACACCATTTGGAATTATTTTGGCTTCCACTGACTGTTCTTACCGCCTCAGTGTTTAGCGTTTATTGTGTCCGAGGGTCTCTCAGGTCAAATAAATACACATTTGAGCTAGGTATATGCATGTATGATAATCTTGCAAAATGTAGAAAGATATACAGAGCTTTCCTATGCCTTGCCCATATTTTAAGCGACGTTTATTTGTGTCTTTTCCTGCGAATCCGGGAAAGCGGAGATGGTTCAACTGAAGCCTTCAAAGTTACATGTGCGTTATCCTATATCGTCATAATAGCTAGACGATATGGCGCTTCCTTTTTTTCGCATGGAATACAACGGAAAGCAATTATAACTATTTTCTGCTGTTCTTTCCGCCAGGGCGTTTTACTGAGCTTATCCTAACGCTTGAATTTGCAATTCAGATATCAATATGCATTGATCATTCAGCGCCCATCGTTATTTGAATGAAAACCGAATCCTTGTATTTTTGCTGTGAGAGCGTGATCAGTTCCAATGGGTTCTGTCGTTTTTCCCTTGTTACAACGTTGGTTAATCATCAACTTTATATTGCAGGTATTATATCACAACTTGTTTCGAGTAGCTATGACTTTCTTGGTCTTGGTCCGTGGGGTCACTTGTAAAGTCAAAGCAGTGTTTTGCCCACACACACATAGGTAATACTGAAAATCAATAGAGATTAAATGACGCGGTCGTCAATCAGTTCGAGAAGAGAGGATAACATCTCAGTACGATTACGCAGCCGTTGGTCTGTACGGTAAAAGCACGCTGCTACGCTACGCCAGCGTCTCATAGCAATGTCATGAGTGAGTCCCAGTCTTTTGCCGTCACTGACGTGACAGTGGCATGAATGTCTCCCGTTTCAGTAAACTGTCGAAGTGAGCGTTTTCGGTTCCCAATAAAAACATCACCCAAATAACATTTCCTATTTTCGTTACTCCCCTTTCAGGTTAGTCTAGTCCCGTTTGCAAATATTGCCTCATCTTTGTGATAAAACTTCTCAAATTCTTGTCCGATTTTTTCGCATCAGCGTCTCCAACACAGCAATAGTGTAAATCATAAGTAAACTGCAACCGATATGTCATAATATTGAGGGGCCAGCGGGCATGGAAGTAATGTAAATTGACATTGCGGTGCATTGACAGTCGAAGCGATTGTCCTCGGTGCTGTTTAATAGCAAGGGGAATGTTTGTTCATAATGGCTGAAGCGAGTAATTAGAGTGGGGAGAAGTGGTTGACAAAACCGAAGGCTAAACAACCAAGTGTTTCTGCATTAGTTAAGGGCGAAACTTTCCTTGCATTCTGCTGCCTGCTCACCTTGGCTTTATTGACACACATCCACTTCACTTGCTGATCCCACCATTGATCAGAGTTTATTTTAAACTCGTACACACTGAAAAGTCACATTACTGATTTTTTAAAATGTCATTACTATTTTTTAAAAAAAGATCAAGTGCTTCTAATCGAACAGTAAACTTAATTTCCACTCTCTACAAAACCAGGCGGTGACACCTGCGTTTAAAAGCAGCGCATATCATAAACGATTTATTGAACACATAAATGTTTATTGACTTTTTCAACAAGCTGACGAGTGTGTTGACTTTCCTCTTTGTCCCGCCATTCATGATCGAATGCTGAAACGTGTGACAGCTTTTGTGGCAGCGATAAGGCTTTGTAGCCATACTGAAAGCAGAACGATAGTCGTTTCTAAAGAGGCTTCTTAATTGAGGATAACCTGTTGAACGAGACCTCATTAATGAAAAAAGCCGTTTAGTGGCATAGGGTGAGAGTAATATATCGTGTCCCACTCGCGCGACCCGAAGCCAGCTATGATAAAATATATTGACCTGAAGCTACGCCAAAACCGATAATAATCACTTGGGAGTGGATACAAGTTACATAAATATAATCTAATAGATTTGAGCATGAAGTATACATATTTGCATAACCGTAATTTATGTTCCAATAAAATGAATAACCAAAGGAGCTGAAATATTATTTTCTCTCCCAACATGCGTCTTGCACCAAAGGTATAAAAGCGTAATATAAACAGATACTGAAATAACATCAATTGTCAATAATCTTGTCAGGGTTGGCTATTAGTATGACCAATGTTCGAATTCATTGTGTTAGTTGGGCCATGATTGCGCGGCATTATGATGCGAATGCACCACTTCGTAAATTATCGCATTAGAGCACAAACTAACAGACTTTAAAGCACGTACAATATTAACTTAAGAGAACTGAATCGTTCATGCACAAAAAATAATTATAATAAATAAATAAATAAATAAATAAAATAAAATAAAATAATAAGAACAGCATAAGGCAGGGAAATAAAAGAGAGAGAAAAATAAAATAGTATTGGATTTACCAAAAAAACTTCAAGCATGAGCGTTACAATGCAGTACAGGGTTATGTGAACACATGTTTGTCATCTAACATAGTTTTTTGTCCAAATTTTAGTAAAATTCCCATTCGAAATGAGTACCGGGTCAGCAAATATACATGACTGCAACGCGTGATCAGAAAAAAATGTTGAAGTAGGCCTATTCACACTTCTGGTAAATGCTGTAGTTGTCTACGGTATGTTAACACACCCTTAAGAGAGACATTTTACAACCGTTAATGGATGTTCTCATGGCGATGCGTTGCGGTTTCAAAATACCGCTCAAAAATCCATTTAAGCGGCGAGGATGGTGTAACGGTTACCATGGTTGCCTTCCTAGCAGTCGATCCGCTTTCGACTCCCGGTCCTCGCATAAATCGTTTTATTCCGTCTAAAATATTTGTTAAAAATAATGGAAAACTAACAGCAATGCTTTTTATGTAGAAAAAAGAGCGCTTGATAAGTAGGACTTTTTATGAAGCAGAAGCGTATTTTATTTTCATGATGATCTATCAGTAAAAAACAAGAAGAAACAAATGAACAGACAATAAAGCAGGTATAATGATAAAAACTTTTATTAATAATGAAAATAGGAAAGAAAACGTTCGACAATTACTGTTAACATAATATTTTTATTAAATCAGTATCACGTCTACACGATCTTGAATGAAAAATTGATGTTGTAATTTTTGTCTTACATCTCTAAAACAATGTTTTTGGGTCAAAACGAACGGTGATCTAAGCGTAATAATTATTAGAGATTGTCGACCGTCGACGTTTTATAACGGGAACGGGAGGTTTTGTCGGTTTTCTCGCTATTGAAGAATCTTGCCCTTGACCTTGTGCTTTGATTTGACCTTCTAGTCTTCCCTGACCTTTGATGTCATCAGGTCTTTCTTGCATTATTATCCACTGTTTTTTCAGACTAGACCGATGATGTCCGTTTACAGTAGATTGTCTTAAAAAAACCTTTACAGAGCTGATTTCGATAGCCGCATTTGGTATCTGTTGTGCGTTGTATTCAGAAATTATGTCTCTTGGATTCTTTATCTGTTCTACGGGCTGGTGAGTTTCTATCAACTCCCTTTTACCGCTCGCCTGTTGAAGTTCGGCTTCCTGTAACACAACAATGTATATCCGATCTGAATATATAATGGTAATGATATAATGATATAATGATAAAATGCCTATACAAAATTTAAAAAAGAACAGATGATTTTGATGGCCCTTCCTGTTTTAATATTAAAAGGATTTTTTTTATTGCGGTTTCGTTTATTTTTTGTATGCGTGATCTGATTACTTTAGGAACAGACTTTCAATAGATCAAAATCAAAAGGCACCAAAGTGTGATACGGCCAAAACCTACAAGCATGTACCGATATTTTTTTCTTTTTGCTGCAAAAGGTATTTTTTCTCTTTTTTCTCTTGTTATCAATTATGTTATAAATTATTTATATCCATTAGCTGTGTTGAATTTATGTGACTCTTGGTCCGAACACCCTATTAAAAAACAACAACGGACCCTTAAAAGCGTCCAGTCTAAAAGATGTAGCCTACATGTAAATATGCCAGGCATCAACATTAAAAGTAATAAATAATTTAATCATTGAACAACTACTGATATTTAGACCACCACAGTATAAGTTGAAGTAAGATGTATGGGATACTATTTGTATCGAATTGGTTCTCGTACCTCTTTTTCCTTGTCCTGTTGAATGTGCTCTGTTTTATCACAATTTGGCGTTTTTAGACTATGTTTCTCGCTGTGCAGTTCTTCTGGAGCTAGATTCATCCAAAAATAATATTTAAAAATAATTTAAGCATTTTGATTTTTAGCCCATGTGCATGTAAACTTAAAATGCTAATGATATGTTATACATATATATGAGGGCGCACTTATTACTCGTGCAAAAAATATTTTTGTATATGATCTAATTCTGAAAATGAAAGCATAATTAGATGGTTACTTAATTAAATACATCGAAATTTATACTAAAAATAAATAAACGGAAAACTCCACCCCCACCCCCCTGTAATAAGGATGGTCATTTCGATGCTTAATATAAAATGATTGCAATAAAGGAAAAAAACAATGTCATGCGTCCAATGCTACTCACTTGGTGTACGCCTCCGCCTGCGCCTAAACCATACTATCAGTAGGCCTATAACCAACAAAAATACCGAGCAACAAATTAAAATAATTTCGTTGAAGTACTGTTCCCACTTGCTCTGTTTTGGAGGCTCTTCGTAGCCTAAAATGTACTTAATCTGTGAGAAATAACTCATGTTATCAAGCAGAAATTTTGATTTTTCGTCCTTATGTTTGTCTCTTCCATCTTGTTTGCTTCGTTTGTTTTCTTTGTTTAGTATCTATGGGGATGTTTATCTAAGTGACGTCATTGTCATGTCACGTCATCTTAACATGACGTAACGTTACCGATAACGTGTAATTTTACGAGCTTTGTTTCGAACAAAGGTCGCAACAATGAAAATAACTTAGAATAAAAGATAATTATATAAGTATAACAATAATGGAGCGCCCATTGTTACGCTTCAAAAGAAACCTGTGTGATCGTGTGCAAGGCAGGACAGAATGACAAAGCCCTAACAACGACTCTTTTTTAATGAATATTAGTAAAAAGAATAAGTACTTACTATCTTACAAATTTATTGATATTGATTAACATAAAAATATAAAAATCACATTGCATATATTTGACAGACATTACAGTTAGAATTGCACGAAAAACAGGAAGCGGTTTTATCAAAAAATATCAACATTAATTTTTGAACACATTATGATGTTCTGAGTTGTTTCGGTCAGTTATTGACTGAGCTATTATGTTGACCTCAAATAAAAATCATCTTGGTATCGTAGCTTTGGACTCACATAAGATAATGCAAGTTTTTCTTCAGATTAAAAAAAAACAACATGGATCTCATTAGCTGGAGTGAGTACATAATCTTATATGCGTGAATTAAGCGACGAAACAATAATTTTGTACAAGATATTTACAACAATGAAAATCTTAGTCATATCAAATGGTGCAGCAAGTGTCATAGAAATAAAATGAAAGTGAATATAATATCCATTCTCATTAAAACGCTATAATAATGTATAAAATAATTTCTCAAAAACCATAAAAAAATTAAGACAAACCGCACGCTATGTAGGCATGCATGCCGCTGTTTCATTCTTCAGAGCAAATTGGGCAAAGCGGGACCAATGCAAAGTGCGAGATGTTAGTGGCCTCCAACCAACTTTTGAAACATTTTCATAACAATTAACTTTTTATATACGCAGCAGAGACTTTATCGAGAGCTTGCATGAGACAACATTATTGGGTACGAATGCACTGATATGAAAAAGTAGATTTTCAGTATTATCTAGTGCAGCAATATGTTTATGCGGCCACGTCCTTTGGATTATACAGGCATATAGACATTTAACGCGACATTAAGGTTTTCACATATAATAACATGTAACAAAAATTCGAAAATAAACTAGAAAATACAATGACGTCTGGGCAAGATAGATTAACACAGAGTTGGGAAATCTTAAAACTTTGGTCAGACGTAAGTAATCAGAATACAAGTAGGCCTACAAGTGCGCAGACGCTACATGTGTACCTGTATAAAAGACCTTAAAGTTGCATGCAAAAAAGTAGCATGTATTGCATAAGGTCATGGGATATGTATAAAAAGGCCAGAAAACAGCTTGAACGGACTAAAACTTCATATCGACAACGGAGACTTGACGCAGATCAGCCGAATCTTGGAGCTTCAAAATTTTTACGGTCTGATCTCCCGGCATGCCCTGGTAACCACTGCTGCTTTTCACTTCCGGCTCCGTAAGAGTTTCGTACAGGAATCCGTCAAGACTTCCTGGTTGCTCAGATTTCTCGCCCACATAGCCAGGATTTTCAAACGCCAGCGGAGATTCTTTAGAGTTGCACGAAGACGCGGAGTCCGTTGATCTTCCAGATCCGCTTCTTTGGATAGAGTCGGCGTCAGATCCGGCGGACCCGTTCCGTCGTCTGTATCTGCAGATGAGAAGGGCGCCAATTGCTATACAAATTAGGAAAACCCCACCTACTGTCGCAGAGCTGATATACACCGCAGTGTGGTTAAAGATATGATGGTAAAAATGAACCGTCTTGACGGGAGGGGTGGGCCACAATTGATGGGATGAGTTCTTCAAAGAGGCTGTTGTGATGACTGATATTTCGCCCCAGTTTCCAACTTCGTCCATCGCGCGTACCCCGAAGGAGTAACTGACGTCCACATCCACAGAATTAACGGCGATTACCAGCCTTTCGCGCGTTCCTGCAGGGCTAGGAAGAGGGAGGTCGCACTGTAAATTGCTATGTGACTCGATGGTTGGCACGCTGTGAAGGCTTTCAAAGAACTGCCGAACATTCTCACCGACTCGAACTTCGTACCTTGCAGCTGGAAAATAAATACAATTGTGTAAATGGACATAGTCTAAAATAGGCAAAATCTCAGTGACTCATTTTATTTATTGTATAAAACACACAGTTTGATTCGTTTTACTAATTTGAGTCCAAATGATATTTGAAAGTACCAGGTGTAGTTACTGTAGACTTCGATGAGAACTACTGCGGTAATGCTTATTTAATTAAATATTAAATATCCTTCAAAATGGATACACCCCTCGACAAAACGGCATGCAAATTGAATATTCTGTAATCGCATTAATTTTTGACCATCGCCATGTACGAGACAATTCCCTGTGATAGAGGGTCCGGTTCCCTTCGATTTGTAGATCCAGAGGTACATTGTACTAAGTAGCCCCGTTCTAGGGCTGCCTGTTACACAGACCTTCCACTTCATAACACTGATTTTAACCATCAACCCTCTTACCTGTCCCCGATTGGTAATCATCCCCTACTGCAGTGAATTCCAAAATGATCACAGATTTAGCGTGCGATGCCTCCACCACTCTAAGATCACGAATCCTGGATGGGGGAAAGATGTCTGTGCTAGGGTTGGTCAGATTAGGAACGCCGGTCACTTTGAAGAATCCGGACAGTGCCACTCTGTTAAATTTCTCAAGTGCAACGGGTTCGGGCTTCATCGTTCCTGGAGTGGGAGATACATGATGCCTTAATTTTTTTAATTGTTGGGGTACATACATACTTTATCTTTCAGTCCCTAGAATTCCTTGCGTTTTATTTAATGGGAATAACATTCGCATATTTCCATAAATCACATGAAAAAAATTGGATTGTTCTTGAAGGATGTGATAAAGACAGAAATTAACTTTTATCATCATTGTTTTACCAACCTGGATTCGAGAGTGAGATTTTCCTCATGGCAGACGATCCTCCTGCCGCGGTTCCATTAACCATCATCCGGGCTCTTCGGAGGTCATTTTCAACCTTGACCTTCACACTGTAGTCTCCTGTAGCCTTGACGTAATCCAGAAAATAGGCGGAATACACACCATCTCCTGCTGTGGTATCAGCGCCTGAAATCACGTCCTGGACGTTTTATAATTACTTCTAAAAGCATATGCACATAACTTATTATTTTCAAAATTTCAAGAATGATCCAGCCATGTGATTAAAACACAGCTCGAGTTTGCAAACCAGTCTGTTTGGATCTTTTTCTTTAGGTACATGTTTGTAATTCTTTTTCACAAAATAGTTGACATTTTCAACTACTTTACTTCATGTAGTTGCATGTTTTAACGTATACAATAGCAGTATAACTTATATATCTTATTTGCATTATACTAAAGAGTTGGGTAACTGGAGTCAACCCCTACACTGGGACCTGATATAAAAGAGAAAAACAGCAGACAAAACATTATGATATTGAATTATTAAATAGAAGGCCATGTGTGTCAATATTGATATTTCACAACAGTAGAGCAATTTACCTGTTCCATTGTCGTACAGCGGAACCTTTAAAACCATTCCAGACGACGTTTCAATTTCAGCAGAGACACTGGCGCCCACTATCGGTGAGTATCCAAGACCAACATCAGCGTACAGAATGGGAGGGCCGTCTGTGCTGTTAACTAAAAGAGAAGAAATGTATGAATTTGTACTTCAGTTTACCTTACATGGCAAACCATGTTCGCTATACCCTCTACTTTTTTTGAAGAAGCTCCATAAATGAATCAAAACTTTTAAAAGAAGACAAACATAAATATGTTTCATGTGTCCAAAAACATAAAATCTTACGGTACATAATGCATCACTTTGTCAAAGATTCTGCTCACCAGCAAACAGTGGGCCAGTGTGTATAGGTAGAAGATGATAGTGCCCCCCTTTTCTCCTTAAGCCCTTCATTTTCAGTATACTCGGCATAGTACTTACCTAGGTAAGTGTTACTCTGCGTTTGGATATTGGCAGACACTTTAATTGGCTCCACCCCTTCCAACGAATGTGACTCCACCCGAAATACAACTGTCTGGTCCACGTTGGAGGGGTTCAGTATCTTGGTGGTCCATTTACCAGGCTGTAAATAAAAATATATTTATGTATTGTTGTTGTATTCACAGTAAGCCTTCGTTGCAAAATTGGCTTTTCAGAGGCAGAAAACATTACTAATGATTATTTTTTAAATGATCATGAGAGTCTATGCACATTTATTTGTCACAGAGTCAATGCTATTACATGTATGAGATCATATTTACTTATTTACAGTTCATACTCAAATATAATTGGACTAAGCCAACCACAACCACGCGCACGCACGCGCACACACGTGCACGTGCTTCATTTACAGCCAGCGGATTCTTCAATAACACCATCATATCATTGCACCATACCTTTGAAATATTCGGCGCCATCACTACAACGTAGTGGTCTCTGCGTTCCCCGACTATTGAATGGTCCAAACCTGGTCCCATCACCTCGATGGCTATCTGCGCCTGTGTCTGCGTCTCCCAAGATACCGTGAAAGTCGTCCGGTTCCCTATAGTTGAGTCCAAGTTCACCGTCCTCTCGACGCTCCTGTGCGCCGGGACGACTAATGATTCGCTTTGAACCTGTGGGATTCGAATTGCAATATTGTTTAAAAAATTGTTTCGAGTCACATTAAGTTATTTACATGAAATTAAATTCACAAAAAGATATATGCCAATTATTCCTTTCGTCTGTGCACACCGCACAACTAAAATGTTTTTTTCAATAATCTAGGCATAATATTTTCTTTTTGTGATTTTTATACCCTGTCCTGTGATTTAATGGGCCATCCTAAACCAATGGGCATTATTATTATTATTATTATTATTATTATTATTTTGCCTATACTGTGACTGTAAATCACTTATGTATCATAACTCACCAGAATAAGTACCGAGCTACTGAAGAATGTCCTTTGAGAAACAAAAGTGGTCATGGCGTCGTCCAAAGCAGTGGAATTTGTTTTACCAGAGTAGAAGAAAGTGTCTCCGTCTTGAAAATAATATATACGTGTACATGAGAACATTTAATTCAACAACATTAAAATTGATAGACAATATCCGGCTAATTAAATTATTTGTTCTGTATTGGTTCTGGGCAATTTTGGAAAGGCAGAAACAAGTTCTTGTAAATAGCAAAAAGTTGAAAAACTTTCACATGAATGATGATTCAAAGGAAAATTAAACAAACGATTAAAAGTGAATACGTTTTAAGCGAAGACAAACAAATGTCGTATTAAGAATTACTAAAAATGGAAAAATGTTCATTTGAATAAACACACTGTGTCCTCAGCGTCTAAAAGACCTACTGGTATGTTTCGTCAACCCGGCCAGGTTGTGGTCGGCGTTCTTAGTGTAAAGCACGGTATTAACAGTGATGCCTTTCTGTCTTAACTCGGGCAGGGTATGATTAAAACAGGGGCACATGGTCTCATTGCCATCAGTAATCAAAACTAATATCCCTCCGGCAGGATTGCGGTTCATGTACTCTAGGAGCTGAAATGAGAGCGATTATTATTATTACAGTTATCAACATCAGTCCAAATTGTGGTGCAAAAATAATCAATGCCCCTAAGCAAAAATGCAATGCACGTACAGTATTCCAAAAGCTAAAGTGGGGATGGCTACGCTTATACAAAGCTTTTCGGCAATCCAAATTGCAATCAAGCACTTGGTGTACGTCATTGGCAAAATTGCGTTTCACGCACTTGTAAGAATTAAATTGAGAGTGATTCTAAGCACAACTCGTTATTTACAACTCCACTTGCTGTACATTACAAAAGGTGTTACTATATATAAAGCGCCGCTGGTGTAGTGGTATCATGCAAGATTCCCATTCTTGCGATCCGGGTTCGATCCCCGGGCGGCGCAGAAGTATTTTGACGCCAACACAAGTCATAGCTTAGAACCCATAAAATCCCGACACCGACAGTTTCAACAGCAAATATAAAATGCCACATTACGAAAATTAAATGAAAGAAAAAATAAAAACTAACCAAAGGTACGAACATGTTATTTTCACGTCCAACATGTGTCTTGTATCAGAGATATAAATGCGAAAGATAAACAGATGCTGAAAGATACTGCTTTACGAAAATTCCAATGGTCAATGGCGGATCCAAACAAGACTCATCAAAAATTAAAGCGCTCTTACCTCAATTCCTTTCTTTATTCCGTTGCCAATTGAAGTGTAGTTTTCTGCTCTCAGCGGCACTTTGTCCGCCAGCCGTATTCGGGCGTGCTGAGAATCGATTTTCTCCAAGACGGTGAGGTTTCTTGCCTTCTCGTTGAACTCCACCAGGCCTATTAGAGTGTTCTCAGGAACAGTGTTTAACACGAAACGCTGTACTGCACGCTGAAGTTTTAGGTGGTTGTTGTTTTCCTGCAAAGAGACGCACAAAATGGATGAAAATATTTATAAGAGTTAACACAATTCACTTAAGGATGCTCTAAGAGTTAGCTAGCTTCGTCGCTCTCGGAAAGGTATTCAGTATTATCTGACCATGAGATGAAAAATAAAGAGAATAATACACTGACTAACCGAAACGACTGATCAAAACATATTTTACATCACAGCCGAAGTGGAGACAAATATGATTGGTTCGCTCTGGTCTTGATACTTACGCGCATGCTCCCAGAAATGTCCATAACAACGACGACTCTGAGGACCTCTTTATGCTGTACCAGATGGAAGGCGGGAGTAGGGTCCACAGTTGCCGGAGGATTGGCGCCTAAGTCGTGGATCAAGAAAAAAATGAATTTATTTTTAATGCATATAGTTTTTCCATTATATTCGAGGTATTCTAGGCTTCTATAATTTGTATTATGATGCTTGGATTTCACACAGACTTTCCTTATTTTTCTACATTTTCTTAGTCTAAGCTAGGACATAACAGTTATATGTAAAGTTTTTCAGATTTGATATAATTATTTCACTCAGCCAATGTTGGTTAATCATATGTTTTGAAGACTTTTTGTGACAAAAGAAGAGGCTGATAACCTGAAGACGTTAATCTTCTAAGAAAGGAAAGGCTTTATCCACCTTCGACCACTAATATAGAGTTTTTTTAGATGGAATTCGGCAAAAAATTCTAAAAGGTGCGAGTCCCTGCGGATTTTGATCTACGTAAAAGGATAGTTTCATTTGGAAAGGGTTCTATAACTTGACATGATCTAGTACCTACCGTCTTTGAAGTCTGGATGGTCCCTCATGACTTCCCATGCACTTTTATGATAGCACAAGTCATTATGCTTGTTCTTGGCCTCAATGTTATGATACGTGGCCTCTGTATGCGGATCGTTGTCACAGAAAAGCGACACCTGGTGAAAGTAATATGAACGTTTTGATACAGAAAAGTAACTTTTTCGAATGAATAAAAAATCCACTAACCTGTAATTGCCTCTACTGTTCACACTACAGCGTGCTAGTGAATTTTCACCATACCTCAGGAAAGACCAATAAGGACATAAAAGACTGCAACTAAAATTTCCATTTTTTTCTAAAACGATTATATAATCCAAATGAAGAGGGGCAATTTCAAACGAGTTCTTCACCCCCTCCCCTCAAACGAGTTCACCCCCCCCCTCCCAACTATTGCTAACGTGGCAGAAACTATTAAAGTTATTCTTACTGAAGACAAATAGTGGTGTGCCATCACGGAGGCACGAGGGGCGCTCTGAACATCCTCGGGGATGAAGATGCACTCCTCCTCGGGCATCGATGTGCTGAGATCCACCTTGCAAATGCTCCCGTCAACACGTGATTTGTACGCGCCTTTCACGTTCTCGGTGCACGTGACGGGTTTGACGCGACCGTCCGTCCCTGCGTAGAAGTGGCCATAGCCATGGTCCGGCATTGGGTGCTCGTCAAACAGCCCCCACTGAAGATGACCCCATTCATGGACAAGAGTGGTTCCTGAAATTTTGGAAATTGAAAATATGGGTCACTTGGTCAAGAAATAATTCACCTTGCTGTCTCGAACAAAAGAAAATGTTTGGTGTGTGTGTGTGTGTGTGTGTGTGTGTAGGGGGGATAGGCGCATTTTGTCCATTGTTACACTCGGCAAATGTGAAATAATATATGTGG
>NW_019775384.1:372010-385370 GCF_001039355.2 Lingula anatina | reverse complement strand
CCCACTACCACCAACACGATCCGTCATTGTAACATCATGCTTCTTTGGTCAAATCGGAAATCATACCTGGGTTTCCATAGAATTGCTCTGTTCTCTGTCTGTTCAAGATAAAGTCATGGGTGAGATGCATGTACTCTCCTCTCTGCCCGCAGCCACGTGGCTGTTTTACATACGGGGTATCCCCGTACAGGGAGTTCGGCTTGTCCACGATCACGTGAGCTTTGTCGAGAACCTGCGTGGTTGCTTCGCGGAACTCGCCGGCAGCAGACCACGTGGAGGGGACCAGTATCGTAATGTTCCTGAAGTAGGCCCGTTTTTGCGTAGCTAAGTAAAGTGCACGTGATGCCTCGGTCCAATACGTCTGAAAGTAATTTGATATTTATTGAAATTTGCGCAACAACATATAGCACCTGTTCTGTGTAGGGCTTTTTTAAAGGTAACTTTTTAAAAAGTTTGTAAAACCTATAGAGTAACACTGAGCTGAGTTGGACAATAATGCAAGCCTGTGCCGCTGTTAAACGTAAACCCCAAAAAGTTTATTACGGCGAGTTGTTCTTCTCCTTAGCATTCTGTTTAATAAAATTTAAATAAGAGATATGTTTTTTCGTTGCCTGGGCAGCCGCAGGTATGGACAAATATACATGTATTTTATACATTTATAATAAATACCTGCAGGTTGACGCATTACACAAATTGCATTATTACCAGAGTACAAGTGAGCCCATCATACCATTAAGCAGTGCTGTTATAGAAATGCAACGTGGAAAAATTGAGTAAAATATTAATAGAAATATGTCGCACATGGTTATCTGAACCAGCTGCCTTGCCTTTGTTCTGCTGGTGATACTGACGCTCTTTGTCCCTGCGTTTCTGTGTGCCGAACGCTTTTAATATACGAAATATGAACCATAACCTTCATAAATGCTAGAAATTCCATGGTGTTTCCACCAGTGGTCGTGGTAGGCAGATGTTAAGGTATTAGCAATGCACCCTTAGCCAAGAAAAGAAATTGGACTGATTGGGTAAAATAAAATAAAGTAAAGAAATAATGGAAAATATTATGTATTGCAATAAGCGTTTTGTCTTCTTTATTCTTCTCGGGAAATACATCGTAAGTCCTAAATGTTAAGGGAGAAAACTTATACTTGTTAAAGTAATTAAAGGTGCATTTCTCTCACGCAGCTGTTTATATTCTCTTCTTCTCGTCATCTACAAAACAGCGCCGAACAAAGGAATTTGTCTTTTATCTTAAATCTTTATAGAGAAACAGCTGTGATAATTGCACTCTCTAATAGGAAAATTTTGTTCCTTCCATTTTTAAACGTAAAACTCAAACGCACCATGTAATAATTATGAAGAAAAGAACAGCTTAGCGAATACATTTTTTTGTTACTATAGCTATATTTATGGGGCAAAATTATTGAACCTGAGCTAATTTCGTAATCTTGTTTAATGGGGTCACCCGCAAGAATTCCACCCGAATTAAGGTAATCATCACAGTTAATGTAACGCAATATTACGATGAAAGCTTTGAAGTGCAGAAGGTGCGCACGTGGTGTGTCATTTAAACCATGACGCTGTATTTATAGGCAGGAACAAATTGAATTCAAACCCAAACAGTCGCGGTAGACTTTGAAGAAAATTCGATTGCTTTTTTCGGATTTTCCGCAAGAGACTTCTACATGTGTGAAGTTTGTTAAGCATATTAACAATTTTCTTTGCTTGAGAACTAACGTTACTGACAGTTTATGTCGTGCTTTCGAGCGTTGTCGACAGTAATCACAGTTTCAATATTTACATGTCTTACAAAGCAAAATACATGTCTCTGAAAAGTTAACCACACCCTCCAATTGTGAAGGGCAAAAACTATGCGAGCGTTATATCTATATATACATACAGCATTGGTCAAAAAGGTTGTCCCACCCCCATTTCCATGTACTTTTATTTACAAATGATCACCTAACAGCTGTTAATTGTTAGAAATAGTGTTTTTTATTACGTATACCGTGTCTAACATCATTAATGGTTTAAAAAATACAAAATAGTGGTGAAAATATACATATTTTATACCATTTAGTAAAATTTATAAGAGGTACCCCCTCAAATCGACTGTTTCACTGTGACTTCTATAGATGTAAAGAAATGACTGAAAAATTAAAAGACGCCATCAAATGTCACCAAATTCACACACAATTAAAGATTAAAGATCACGTGCCTAACAGCGTGTGCGTCTACCGCGTACTNCCTTATACAATGTAACATATCCAGGGTACCTTCTATATATATATATATCCACTGATCACGCAATAAGCTTAAAATCAACAAAAATATTCTGACTTAATTTAGTATTTTAATCTGCCATTTGTTTTCTGGACATCAGCCGAGGACATGAAAACGGCGAAATGCTTGTTAAGTGTTGGTGCCGAACCGATGGACACTCGGGACCAGTTGGGCAGAGAGCGGTATATGATTTTTCCTCCTTATGTCCACCTGAAGGGCCACTACGCTGACTGGTATAAGAAGGGGGGCGCTCATGGGGCAGTGGAGGTGGGTAGGATAAAGTCCACACCAGCCGATCTTAAATTTTATAATTATATATTTTATTTAGATGGGGCCCTGAAGATACGATGGCAGACTAAGGGGAAGGTGCTTACTGTGTGCCATTGCCTCCTCCACCACCTCCACCCCTTCGGAGCTCACCCCTCCAGCCCCTGTATTGTTAAAAACAGCATAACAAACAAAACTAGACAAATTCGCCATTTATTTTATTTTATTTTTTATTAATTATTATCATTTTTATTTATTTATTTATTTATTTATTTATTTATTTATTTATTTATTATTATTTTATTTTTTTTTTTTTTTTTTGTAAAATTGCCCCGTTCACTACACTGTTGTTCAATTTGGTTAAACAGATTTTACTACAAATGTCAACTTTTCTTTATTGAACAATTGTATCATTGCAGATGCAAAACGTTCAACCTAGGCATCCCGACGAAAACATACTACTAGTACCTACTGTTACTTTATGTTAACTTTGGCCTAGATATTTTACCACTCTTGCGTGTGTGTTGGGGGTGGTGGGCTCATGACCTAGTTAGATTCCACTTTACCAAAATAACACGATTCAGAGCTGGGCCTCTGAGGACGTGTATTTTTACAGCGCCCCTTGCAGAAATGACAGCGACTCTTAGAGTGTGTTAGGCTTCTCGCCTTTATTATAGGGAAAGAATGTCTTTGATAAGAGAGTAGGTGTCTCGCCTACTTCGTATGAGATTTATAGATACCGATCTACACAGGGGGCCCTGAAAAGGGCATTTCGTGATTGGCACAATAGAGGCATCTCGCCTGTCGGGGGAAGGGGGAGGGTGGACTGGTTGCAGAAAGCGCTTTTCGGTCAACAAGTGACCTTCATCAGCTGCAGAGTCCGATAATAAAAAAAAAAGAAAATTTAGGGACGTAGGGGTTGGTAAGCAAAGGTGTCTCGCCTTTGTTTAGTAAGTTTTCATCAATGGTGTTTCGCCATTGTGAATGATACGAGGCATCTCGGCTTTTAAGTATCATGCTTCGTTTAGCGAGTTTTCATCAATGGTGTCTCGCCATTGTGAATGATACGAGCCATCTCGGCTTTATAGTATCATGCTTGATCACAAGTGTCTCGCTTGTGTCAAAGTGGACGGTATGAATTGAGCGTGTGAATGGCTCAAGAGTCGGAGGTCGACTGAGGATTTGTTGAAATTGTGTCAAAACGAGAACGAGGCCGGGATCTGATTGGTTGTTTAGATTATGAGTTTTGATTGGCTGTTCTCGTGGTGTATCTTAATCCTTTCTGTTTAGATGTAGTTTATTGGTTTCATTTTTGGCAAGGTTTTTTAACCTCGGATCAAATTTATTAGTATTCTTATGCTGTGCATATGCGTGTTAACACTGACTTTTCATTTGCTGAGATGGTCTGTATAGGTTTCGGGCACCTTTTTTAATTTTGGATTCCTTTTCCTTGTTGCTTATAAATAAAGTGAGAAGGCATCTCGCCTTTTATTTGCGATGTTTGTGTCTTATAAGTCGATTGTGCCCTGTAAGTGTTAAAATTTGGTCTAAGTGAGATTAGGGCATTTTGCTTTATCTCCAGAATGACTTTTCTTTGCTTTATTGATTATAAATAAATGTGGGGAAGGCATCTCGCCTTTTATTTGTGGTATGATTTATTGCGCTCTATTTGAACATTCAGGTTTAGCTTTTCCTGGTAGAAATGGGGTGCCCTGAAAAGGGCCGTTTTTTTTTTAGGACGTCGAAGCAATGGCTTCTATTTTACAGTGTGGTTTTCTTGACTGAGGTTAGTCTTCGTTTCACTTTGCTGGCTAGCACGCGGCTCTTCTTCTTGTCCTTCATGGCGAGAATGAGGAGTCTCATTTGCTCCATGATCTGGTTGTTTGCGGTCGTTGAAGTAGAGGGTTGGTGTCCTGGCGTGTACACGCCGTGGATGTTGAAGTGCTCTTCCGCCCTGGATTCCCTCTCTTCTGCCTTTGCCAAGCTTTCCTTAGCTTTGTCTACGAAAGATTGCGTGTGGGCCTCGATCGCGGATTTAAGCTCCGTTGCGGCCTTGTCTTGTATGTTGATCATTGTTGCCAGAAGGATGTCGTCATCAGGGCATCCCCTGAAGTCTACACGGCATCTGACATGGTGGGCGTTGTTGCCGAGTTGTTTGAGCATGTGGTCTGCCCAGTCAGAGCAGCCTTTCAGGTAAGCTTTTGCTCTGACGACTTCGTCGTGGTAGGGGTTGCCGTTGACTCCTGGGGGGCCGGCTGTAATTGGCGCCGTAATTTGTCAAGTCATGGCCATTTGTGGGATTCGTGGTCTGTGTGAAATAGGGGCATAAAAAAGCCATCTCTAGACTCTGATACATTTAGACATTACAGACCTGTGTTTTACCTCTCGTTTCTATCAAAAACCGTTGAAAGGGTCATTGCTGCAAGATTACTATCACATTTAGGCCAGACACAGTACTGAATCACCACTGCTAAGAATAAAAAAGTGATCTCCCGTGTGGAGTCAATGAACACTCAATGATTCTTTTAGTCTTATTTGTCCTATCTGCAGCTTTTGATACAATCGATCATTAAATATAAGATTATGTTGATATCAGGGACTCTGCACTTAGTCTTTTACGCTCTTATCATACAGGTCGCTCACAACAGGTTTTAATTAATGGAATATTGTCAAATGTGTCAGAGTTAGCTTTTGGTGCATCTCAAGGTAATGTTCTTGGACCTCTAGCTTTCTATACATGACCCACTGGGGCCATATTGAGACATCACAGTTTTTGGCTATAACATCTATGCTGATGATACGCAAATTTTAACATGCTGTAATGTAAAAAATCCTAATGAATCAATGGAAAAGCTGTCTAAGTGTATTGATGATCTACGAGGGTGGTTGATAGAACGCTTTCTATGAATAATCAAATTGCTAGCATATGCAAGTGAGCAGTATTTAATATTAGGAACATATGCACAATTCGTAATCACCTCTCTGACTCTGCTGCAGCTACATGTACAGTTACAAATTGTTTAGTAACGTCTAGATTGGGTTTCTGTAATTCTATTTTATATGGGTGTCAAAAAAACATTAAAATACTGCAGCGTATTCAGAACATCTCAGCTAAATTATCAACCCGTACATCCATGAGTAACCATATCACCCCAGTTTTAGCAGAGTTACATTGGCTACCTGACTGCAAGCCAGGATTGTTTTAAATTTCTAGTCTTGTTCATGACGCTTTTTACAAAGTCGCACCGATCTACCTAAGTGAATTAGTCACTCACTATGTTCCAGCAAGAAACGTGCGGTCTGTAGACAAATTGTTACTTATATAAGCTGGTAAAAATGCGCCTAAAAACTTATGGTGACATTTCTTTTAAATCAGCAGGTCCAAAGGAATGGAATTTATAACCACTGAAAATCCGATCAATTGAATCTACCAAGTATTTTAAAAAAGAATTAACGACATACCTATTCAGGAATTTTTTTTGACTAATCAACTTTTAAATTGTTTTTACAAATGTTATAGTAATTGCATTTTTCCACTGTAAGAAATAAGGCTTATACTTATAATTTTTCTATATGTAAATAAGGCTTTTTTTTACCTAGAATTGATTATTTCTTCTTCACAAACATATTTTAGCTATGTACTGTAAGTACTTTTATGTGAACACTCTTAATTTTTTGTCGTTAAACTCTGTAATTTATTTATTTATCTATTCCTAATAAATGATTATTTAGTAATTGTTTATGTATATGTAAAGTCTTCTGAACATGTAATAATGGAGTTTAGACTCAAAATAAATTTATTATAATTAGTAGTAGTAGTAGTAGTAGTAGTAGTTGTAGTATAATTATTATTATTATTATGGGTGTGACAGATTTAGCTGTGGCCATAGTAATACAGGGGTTTTGAATTATAATTTCTGAGACCTTTAAATTGTCATGTATTTCAAATATATGAACGCGGGTACCTGTATTGTAATCTTATAAAATAAGACTTGGGCCTCAGCAATTAATGAAATTATTTGAAAAAATATCATAGTTAAATTGCCAAAATGGCAGCCAATCCAAGTGTTAGTGCACCAAATCACATGACCTTGCCCGCACGAAAATGCAGTAGTATCGAAGTAGCAAAGAAGCATTTTAAACGCAGTAGAGGTGTGGAGCATATTTGCAGTAGAAATGCAGTATAGCCTACTGCAATTCTACTTCAAAAATTACATAGGCTTGTACAGAGGAGGAGCATTAATGCAGTAGATTAGCAGCATGATAGAAGCATGTTTCAAATATGCTAATTAGCTCCCACATCGAAGCAGATTTGAAGCATGTTTGCAGTATGATTGCAGTAGTCTACTGCGCTGGAGTATCTACTTCGTTTTTGTGCGGGTGTGGTCACTCTTAGTTATGCGAACAGTAATCAGTCACGTGATTTTGGGTGTGTGTGGTATAGAAATATATAGAGAATTCAGAAGACAAGTAGCAAGCATACCGGTCGGTCACCTGTGTTTGGAACCGTAGATAGCATATAATGTGAGTAATTGTAAAATGTTTTTTATTTTTACTTTAACGTATATACCGTAGTTTGTTTATATTAGTTTCTATGAGTTTATTGTTTGTCGCATACTTATGTCATTTTTCATTTTTTTTTAGATTTGTACAAAAGCTCAACGTACACAAAGAACAAACGTGCCACGGTGTCCATTTTGATAACGAAACTGTAACAAATTGTGCTATCTAAAAGACAATAAATGATTCAGTCATTTTATGCGTAACGTCGTCTACAATATTAGTACAAATATTTTGTTCCGAACACTGGCATCATGAACGGTGAAACAAACGCAGATGTACCACAGTCAGACACAACTACCATTAAAACTTTAAAGGACAGAAAAAGTGCAGCGCTACGCTCAGTTACAGTATGCTGTAACAAAATAGTGAATGCTATGACTGACTTTAATAACCTTCATATCGTGAAAACAAATTTGGAACAGTACGATGAATTATTTGAAAAGTACCAATCTGCATATAATAAATACTGTGAAAAACTTTCTGAGGATGAAATGACGAAGGAACTCAAGGTGGCCATCACAAAACACGGTGTATACATATTGCTGTGCTAACTGAATAAATGTTACTTTTTTCTTTCAAAATGTATCTTACACTTTCTGTTGAACATAATTAACCTATAATCTAAATATAAATTATTTTTATTTGGCCATATTATATTTGCTTGGTTGTTCCAAAATTCAACATGGCCACAATTGACAGTGCGGGTATGAATTTTAATGCAAGAAACGTATAATTCTAAAAGTTGTGCAGTCAATTGCAATCTTATATGACCTTTCTACACTGCTTTCATGGAAATACTTGTCCATATTTAATTGCATATTCAGGATTAAGGCTTTATGGTAACAGGTGAAATGTCTTGGCTGTAGTTCATTGGAAAGCCAATCAAGATTTGCTGTTACCTAGTCTTCGGTTATTGTTGACCATTTCATCTTTCTTTTTTAATCATTTTACATGGACACACATCTAGTAGTGATGAGCAGTATTATGAAAATAAGTTCTCATCCAAATTTAAGATGAAATGAGGAATATAGCTCTCATTTTAGAATGATTTTAGAATGACTCTAGAATGATTTTAAATGTCATTTAGTCAATGCATTTGAAATATTTAAGATTTTGTTGGCCTCAGAACTGTCATTTTTTAACCCGTGTGTTACCAAGACACACCAACAACCACTTTACTGGCAAACACGCAAAAAAATAAAAACTAAGGGCCTATTAGAAAAACATAGTGAACAAAAATCACTAAGGGGGTGGGGGTCGGTATTTGGCCCATGGACTATAAGGTCCTTATTCAAGCAATCATAAGTTTGAATTATTTACGAGGAATTCAATTGGAGATGATTCCGTTAAATAATTATAAAATATAAAAACGGTCTGATACATTTATTATTAAAAACTTATCTACGCTTTGTTTGTTGAGCATTTTGAAGAGAGTAATAAACGTGAAAAACACTGTCCATGAACAGAACTTTAAATAATAACAAATTTGTTCCAAAGAAAAGGGGCAAGCAAAATAAATAGATATATAAATAAATAAATAATATGCAAAAAATAGGATTCAGGGTAACAAACGGAGAGACGTGATACAAAAAAAAGTCAAGCACGTGTCTGTGGTCCTGAGTCTTTCTACTTTTATTACAAATATGTGGATTAACAGGTCTAGTGTGGTTTACAAGTACTGTCAAAAATCGAAATGTGTGAAACCAAGGAGTCCCAACAACTACCTCCTTGGTGAAACTAACTGTGGGCGCAGCAAACGTGAAAGATGTCCTCCATGCTGAACAACTGTCCATTAAGAAAAGAATCAGAACCTTTTTTATCATTTTGCTCATTTTTTTGGTTCCTCCACCAAAATAAGAGATTATCAGAGTAAGAAATAAAAATAAGTTAATATGACTACAAGTTGAGGTAGTGAGGTATAGAATAGAATATAATATAAGGTAGTGATCGTACACTACGAAGGCAATTGAAGTGAGAAACGTGTATCATAAACTATATTTCTGGGTTTAAAAGTGATTTCATTATGGTGATACTGTTTATAATGAATTGAATTCAAATACCATATTTTAGAATGTGTAATTCTCAGCGACAGCAACCTTAATGATCCACTGTTTATTACAAAAACCCCAACCAGAAAAAAACGCCTTTGTGTGTTCGCTAAATACCTCTATAGGTATGTCATCAGAAAAATCTGAATATTAAATAGACAGAATAGTGGGGGAAAAGAGACAAAAACCCAATCCATGATATTTAGCATAGCAGAGAAAGAAGAAATAAAGATATTGTAAATTAATAAGATTGACAGGTAATTGGACCAATTTCTACTTTGTGTTTCTGGGGATATTGGTTGGTTTCACGTCAGAACGGGTTTCTTGCATAATCATGGGTTTGAACACATATTTATCATTAAACTGCTCAAATACATACTGCCACTGCCACAGACATATGGTGCCAGCTACAGTGACAGTGACTGTTCTGGTTATTTCCCGTTCCTGCGTCCATTGCGATTCGTAGGAGGTTGAGTAAGAACCACTATAGGTGACGCTGGCTGTAATGACTTTTTTGGCCACTTCGATGGTCATTTCCCATGAATTTGTTAACGTCGAGGACTCGGTTTTAGAGTAGCCAGCTTTAAATGTATACGACAAAGACCCAGGGCCAACATGGCCCCAACAGCTGATTTTAACCCAGTCTCCGGCAACTGATGGGTTTGGAATAACCTGAACTTTCTGGAGGTTGCGGTTAAGAAAGTCAAACTGCATATTTGAGAAAGTTCCTCCGTGTATCATCGTATCGGAATGCCAGCTTGGCATTTCACCGTTATATGGGTACGGGTGAACATATTTGCCCCCAGAATGTTTGATGAAGCCCTTCTCTTGGTTGATTGCAAACAATGCAGAATTGTAGCAATTTGGATGTGGGAAAATTGCTGTATTGTCTCCTGGATGAGCCCAGCCGCCGAAGGGGTTCAAACAATGTCCGGCAGTGCCTACGACCTTCAGATAGCCCCAGTGTCCTTCCTTCTGATGCCATTCTAGTTCAGCCGCATTGGGGCAATTGTCTGCACGGAATTTTTCATAATGATGGCCCCAGGACCACCAGTCAGCATAGGCGTAACAACGGCCGCTAGACCTGTGCCTAACAATGAACCTAGGGCTGACGTATCCTCCTGCAAACCAAAGTAACCGTCTGTCATTTACTAATTGGACGACCAACTATCATACAAACCAGTCATTCGACATATTGGTTAATTAACCACTCAATCGAGCTGTTTCACAATCAAATCATCCATCAACTGCAAATTCAATCATTTAATTACATTGTCAACCATACAACAAATGAAACGATTGAATAAATCATCGATCAATCGCGAAAAAACATAAGCTGAAAAACTAATTAATAAACCAAGAGATCACAAAAACGACCCTTCAGCTTGGTTACCAAACTAACATGTATCAACCTAAAATCGATTAATCAATCGATGAAACGACGTTAAGAAGGAAAGTCGTCATCGATTTATATAAGTTGAAGCAGTTCGCTGAGTACAATCCCCCCTTTATGCAAAGAAAATAAAGGGTGTGTTTTCCCAACCCCTTGTAACCTTATTTCAGTGGCAAGAAAAAAATATAACATTAGCTTTTAACTTGACTGTGTTTTGCTATAGTGGGTCTCAAGAACAATACCTAAATATTATCATTGACCTATTCAACTAGGCATGCGACAGATTGGAGAACACATTTCTTGCACTTTCTGACCTCCTTTGAATTTAAACCATCACAATTTCCATTAGATTACAATATGTGATAATGAACATCAAATTCATGAGTGTGAACTTTGAATTTTATTTCTTTTTCTTTTGTTTCATATTTGTCAATGAGCTTTCCTAGTCGTGCAATCCATCTGCAAAATTTTTCAGTTCAAGACTCAGACATTGCAGATGTACATGTTCTTGAACATACAGGGGTATCATTTTACGTTGAATGGTTATTCATATACATACCAGAATGTGATCGGCAGGTTATCGGGTTTGTTGGTTAAATATACATAATCTGAGAAGTTGATTTTCTTGCAGTTAGTCAAAGGAAAATATTTTGCTCGTTATAAACTTGTGTGCTAGACTGTAGCTGTACGGTTACTTGACAATTAATGTTCTCGGACCCTCTCTTAAGACTGAATTCTTTGTTTTGATATTGATGAACTAAAAATCTCTGAAGCACCGACGCTCAGCGATTGGAAGGGGCGCCTCTGTCAGGTATGTTATCAGTAAAGTGGCATATCCTTGTTATATTTGCTATATATCCAGCTATATTTTGGACAACAGATTAGGCAGTGGTTCCTCACTAAACAATACCTCTGTAATGTTAGAAATACCCCCTTTACACTGGACGGCGTTCTTTCTGCGTTCTTTCTGCGACCATGAAATTTGGCATCGCTGTGGTCTTAATAAGGAGGCATGAGCATTAATTTTGTATCAGAATGAATGCTCAATGATCGGCCAGTTGTCGGCACGTAAAATATTATAATTTTTTAACTCTCAAATGGGGCCGGACTGCTGGACGCAGAAAGGACGCCGCCCAGTGTAAAGGGGGCTTTAGTGACAGCATGCAGTGACTAAGATCGGGGAGTGTTTTGTACAGTAACTTTAGTTGAATGACATGCTCTCATGATATTTATACAACCACGCATAATGTAAACAGGAGAAGAAGGCCCCTAGAGACTGCATGAGGTAGAAGTAGGGGTAAAGGAAGCGGCACATGTAACAACTGGAAAGTAGTTCAATAAATAATAAGAAAGTCCATAACTGAGTTGTATTTGGTACCTCGCGTAACATGAAGCCAATAACGTCGTCACACCTCGTACATGTACCAAACATTTATTTTAATAGACCGGTATGTTTTTATCCTGAACTGGAGTGCACTAAATATTTTGTCTTAGGATCAACTTTTAGGCTTTTTATGGGTGGGTGGGTGGGTGGGGGCAGCTTCACCAAAAACTTTAATTGAAGATGCTAAAAGCAAGGGCATTACACACTTTGGGGTGGAGCGCGTTTCCCGGATGAAATGAATAAAGCCCAGAGAACAATGGGTGACTATCTGATTCTCTGTCACGGTCTCTGTTTAAATCTCGGTTTCCGGGAAACGTTCCTACACTAGGTTCGGTCTAGCGTTCTAAGAGGTTGAAATGCAGTCAAGAGTTCGTGAAAGCCCTTGGTAAGAGCAAGATCGACCTTCGAATCATGTTGGAACTTACCTTCGGCAACCGCCAGGCTGGCAGACAGCACTATAGCCAGGAACAAATGCATGGTATCGTTCAGAAGTACGGGGCTTCTTGCTGCAACTGTCGCGTCCTTGATGGGTTCTCTTCTGTCCCTGCGTCTCCAGTGGATGAGGAAGGGTGAGAAGTTGTGTTTCGAGGGTTCGTATTTATACATATCAACGTAGCACCCCAGCCTCGCCGTGACTGTCAGCCCGCACAATCTTTACCATATAAGGTAAATAATTGGTGGCACTATCATAACGTATACCACGCGACGGGTTCATATTGGACATTTTATCAACTTAAAACTGACATACGTTTCACTGGCGTAACTTCAGACTCCAGAAAGTGATGAAACATTAAATAATAGATAGTTGGCACTTTCATGAGAACAAGCATCGCTGGCGAATCAATCAGTAGCGCAAGAAAAGTTGCCGAAAGAGAGAGAGATGGAGATTAAAAAGGCGCCCTCGAAACTGCACAAACTGTAGGTAGATGACATGTAATAGGTCAGAAACGCCCATTTTGTAGACTCATAAATCAATGAGCACCTGTTGGAAGGTTTGTTTAATAAAGTTTATTTCAGTTGGGTCAAAAGCATTTATTTTGACAGTCGAACACATCAACTGCCTCTGCTCTACCAGTTTACCGATACCAATTGCTACTGGCCGCCAACTTATTGTCTTATCGAACAAGAAGGGGCATCAGTGCATTCTGAAAAAGTTAGATTTTAAAACAAAGGTTTCACGTATGACCAGCGTGTTGAAGTAGTAGGAGTTTTTTCTCAGTTTTATTCCCTTGCGCTTTCATTGCCGGCAAACACTGTATCTCCAAGTAAATAAATGTAGAAAAATGCAGCTCGTATTGCACTGGTTCCCACCCGCTGTCATAAACAGCGTGCGTGCGTCAACATTGGTTGTGCTTTCTTTTTGTTCTTAAATAAGGCTTTGAAATCTTTCTGGCGTAAATTTTACTTCGTGCCCCCCCCCCCCCC
>NW_019775384.1:317140-367819 GCF_001039355.2 Lingula anatina | reverse complement strand
AGTAATGGTATATTTGCAACTCTGCTTCTATACAGAATTGCAACTTTGCTGTTGTACAGAAGCAATGAAATAGGTACAGACATTGAAATAAATCAGGCCTTCTTTCAAGTCCTGCCAAACTACACCAAAGAAAATGGCGTCAGCCTGTCCCGATCTGTCCCTAAACACCTCTTCCTCCTTCTCCCCCCCCCCCCCCCCCCCCCCCCATTTTTCTTTTGCCAAATGGAAAATTTTACTAACTACCAAAATGTGCAATTGACGATTCCCAGGGAAAATATTTGATTACTGTAATTATTCCAATGATTGAATTTTAAGAGAAATAAAAAGCACCTGTGATAAAATTATCCTGTTGAAGTAATCTCATCTCATTTTCCCTTTGGGATCCCGCATCAAAAGTGTTTTCAAAAACAAATTTCAAAAAGACAAGGGGTGATTGGGATGATGAGTCAGAGATGTACTCATAATAACTGCACTGAAACTGGAAAAATACGAACGAGTGAACAAGTGAAACATGACAGAGGGCCAAAAAAAAATTGGTTGAATTTTGATAGTTGTAGTGCACCCAAGAAAAAAGTATAAATAAAATCAGGAGTAGACTACCGGTAGAATGAAACACCAAAGAAAAAATAAAGGGGATAGACAGAGTGCGAAACAACTTATTATTAGACAGGTACTGATTCAGGCCGTCTTCTGAGTCTTCCGGAAGACAGTCAGCTTTTCAAGTTTACATCGTCGGGTATCTGTTCTTTCTGTCGGAAGACGGTCAAAAATGGAGGATGGATCAACAAATGTAATATGAAAGACTGTCAGAAAAATTTTCTGGATCCGCCCCGGTCCTACGTTTAGATTTATGCATAGCAAATCTATCTCGATCGTCTTTATGTTTGTAATATAAAAACAGATTTACTATCTGATATTTTTTCTTTATAAACACATTATTTCACCTTTGCTTACAGAAAAAGGACCTCCAATGCCAACAGTTCTTTGTTGGCTACTTACTGATCCTCCAGATCTCGACAAGCGCGTTATTCACGTCAGAGACACGTGGGCGAGAAGATGTGACGTCACATTATTTATGAGCTCCATGGAAAATAAGACGTTCCCAACAATTGGTTTACGTGTACCACCCGGGAGAGGATACATTGCAAAAAAGGCCAAAGCTGCATGGAAATACATTTACGAGCATCATCTGAACGACGCAGATTTCTTTATCAAAGCTGACCCTGATACATACGTAATTGTAGAAAATTTGAAACATTATCTAACATCTAGGGACCCAAAGAGGGCAGAGTTTTATGGACACCAGTTTTACCCCAGTGATTGGGAATTCAACGCTGATACTAGAATTAAGAAGTCCGTGTATATGAGTGGAGGTCCAGGGTTGGTGCTTAGCAGGGAAGCTGTCAGATTGCTTGTTACGAAAGCCATTAACAGCGACCCGAAATGCCTGCAGGACGGAGAGGGTATGTATTTCATACATGTACAGGGTGGTCCATAAAAACGACCATTTTTGCTTTCCATCTCAATTCAAAATAGGTCGTTGTATAAGGAACAGCCTGTGTATCGTTTCATCTTTTTAACCTATTATTATTCAAGTTGCATATCTCTAACAGATCTCTTTTCGTTACAGCTGACACATACCAGTATGTTTATGTGACACGTGTTAAAATGTTCAATAGTCAATATATATATTTCTAATGAAATCCGCATGACGGTATTTGCCCAGCATATTTTAACAACATTTATAACCTTAAAGTATACGTGAAAATCCAAGCAGTCTTTATAGGCAACTGTATTCATAATCACACAAATTGGAAATACAGGAGATAGATTGTGGTAGAGAAGATGTCACATTGCACCGTTCTATTAGCTTCAAACATATATTCTGTCTCAATAAACATTATGTTCTTACACATGTAGCATATCCAGGGTACCTTCTATATATATATATATATATATATATATATATATATATATATATATATATATATATATATCCACTGATCACGCAATAGGCTTAAAATCAACAAAAAATATTCTGACTTGATTTAGTATTTTAATCTGCCATTTGTTTTCTGGACATCAGCCGAGGACATGAAAACGGCGAAATGCTTGTTAAGTGTTGGTGCCGAACCGGTGGACACTCGGGACGAGTTGGGCAGAGAGCGGTTTATGATTTTTCCTCCTTATGTCCACCTGAAGGGCCACTACGCTGACTGGTATAAAAAGGGGGACGCTCATGGGGCAGTGGAGGTGGGTAGGATAAAGTCCACACCAGCCGATCTTAAATTTTATGATTATATATTTTATTTAGATGGGGCCCTGAAGATACGAAGGCAGACTAAGGGGGTGGTGCTTACAGCGGGCCACTGCCTCCTCCACACCCACCCCTTCGGAGCTCACCCCTCCCGCCCTTGTATTGTTAAAAACAGCATAACAAACGAAACTAGACAAATTCGCCATTTATTTTATTTTATTTTTTATTTATTATTATTATTATTATTATTATTATTATTATTATATTTATTATTTTTTATTTATTTATTCATTTATTTATTTATTTATTTATTTATTATTTTATTTTTATTTTTTTGTAAAATTGCCCCGTTTACTACACTGTTGTTCAATTTGGTTAAACAGATTTTACTACAAATGTCAACTTTTCTTTATTGAACAATTGTATTATTGCAGATTCAAAACGTTCAACCTAGACATCCCGACGAAAACATACTACTAGTACCTACTGTTACTTTATGTTAACTTTGGCCTTGATATTTTAGCACTCTTGCGTGTACATCAGTATAGAATATACTTCATTACCAATAACTACCGCTGATCTGTATTTTTTCTTAATCTTTTCCAGGGTTTTGAATGCTGTAGCAGGTACCCCATCTCATTTCATTATATCAAGCCCGTTGTCATGTATGAGATTGAGTATTACGTTTATCGAATGGATTACAAAAGAATTAATGAAGAAGTCGACTAAAGATGCGGCTGGCTCTGTGTATTGCTGACAACAGGATGGAAGCGCTAGGAGCAGTATACAGAGTGCTTACCCCTTGAAAAGATTTTTTTCTCCCACAGGAAATAATTAGTCGAAAGGTTATTTTTGCTTTAATTGTAAAACTTTGAAGTTGAAACACCAAAACTGACACGTTTTCTAGCTTTGTTGCCAAACCATGAAGTCATCAAGATGAAAATATTACATTACAAAAATAATTAACAATTCTAAGAAGACGTCATGCATACTTGATCCAATGTCGACAGCGCCCATGGTTCAGATACTCCCTGCTGTCATCAACCTGATAACACACATCATCAGTACTAGTTTTGTTTCTGGTTCTTTCACTGGTCAACTCAAGAAAGGTGTGGTTCAAGCCCTACTAAAAAAGCCATCTCTAGACACTGATACATTTGGAAATTACAGACCTGTGTCTAACCTCTCGTTTCTATCAAAAACCGTTGAAAGGGTCATTGCTGCAAGATTACTATCACATTTAGGCCAGACACAGTACTGAATCACCATTGCTTAGAATAAAAAGTGATCTCCTGTGTGGAGTCAATGAACACTCAATGATTCTTTTAGTCTTATTTGTCCTGTCTGCAGCTTTTGATACAATCGATCATGAACTATTTTTATCTTTTCCCGAAGATGATGTTGATATCAGGGACTCTGCACTTAGTCTTTTACGCTCTTGTCTTACAGGTCGCTCACAACAGGTTTTAATTAATGGAATATTGTCAAATGTATCAGAGTTAGCTTTTGGTTCACCTCAAGGTAGTGTTCTTGGACCTCTAGCTTTTTGGATGTAGCTGTATACATTACCCATTGGGGCCATATTGAGACATCACAGTTTTGACTATCACATCTATGCTGATGATACGCAAATTTTTACATGCTGTAATGTAAAACAATCCTAATGAATCAATTGAAAAGCTGTCTAAGTGTATTGATGATCTACGAGGGTGATTGATAAGAAATAAGTTCAAAATCAATGATGGAAAATCTGAACTTTTAGTTGTAACCCAGCCACATAATCAAAAAATATCAGAAAAAAGTTGAACTCAAAATTGGATCCAGTATCATAAAGCCAACGCCCCATGCTAAGATATCTTGGTCTTTTTTAGATAGAACTCTTCCTATGAATAATCAAATTGCTAGCATATGCAAGTCAGCAGTATTTAACATTAGGAACATATGCGCAATTCGTAATCACCTATCTGACTCTGCTGCAGCTACAGTTACAAATTGTTTAGTAACGTCTAGATTGGGTTACTGTAATTCTATTTTATGGTTGTCAAAAAAAAAAAAAAAAAAAAAAAAAAAAAAAAAACAGATTAAAAGACTGCAGCGTATTCAGAACATCTCAGCTAGATTATCAACCCGTACATCCATGAGTTTCCGTATCATCCCAGTTTTAAAAGAGTTACATTAGCTACCTCTGCAAGCCAGTATTTTATTTAAATTTCTAGTCTTTGTTCATGACGCTTTTTACAAAGTTGCACCGATCTACTTAGTGAATTAGTCACTCACTATGTCCCAGCAAGAAACGTGCGGTCTGTAGACAAATTGTTACTTATATAAGCTGGTAAAAATGCGCCTAAAACTTATGGTGACATTTCTTTTAAATCATCAGGTCCAAAGGAATGGAATTTATAACCACTGAAAATCCGATCAAATGAGTCTACCAAGCATTTTAAAAAAGAATTGAAGACATAACTATTCAGGAAATTTTTTGATTAATTAACTTTTAAGTTGATTTTACAAATGTTATAGTAATTGCATATTTGCACCGTAAGAAATAAGGCTGTTCTACTTATAATTTTACTATGTGCAAATAGGGCTGTTCTTTTTTTTTTACCCAGAATTGATTATTTTTTTTTTAACAAACATATTTAGTTATGTACTGTAAGTGCTTTTATGTGATGAAACGTATGTTTTATCTAGAATACTCTTAATTTTTTCTCGTTAAGCCCTGTAATTTGTTTATTTATCTATTCCTAATAATTGATTCTGCAGTAATAGTTTTATGTATATGTAAAGTCTTCTGAACATGTAATCGTGGATTTTAGATTCAAAATAAATTTATTATTATTATTATTATTATTATTATTATTATTATTATGGTTGTGACAGATTTAGCTGTTGCCATAGTAACACAGGAGTTTTTAAATTATAAAGTCTGAGACCTTTAAATTATCATGTATTTCAAATATATGAACTCTGTGTATTATAAGCTTTAAAAAATTAGACTTGGGCCTCAGCAATTAATGAAATTATTTGAAAAAATATCATAGTTAAATTGCCAAAATGGCAGCCATTCCAAGATAGTGGCAGATTCATGTTAATTAGCTTTTTGTAAACTTAGCATTAGAATTGAAAACTGTTAGGTTTTTGGATAAGTTGATCGGATCTTAATTACATAATTACTGTGTACAGTGACCGTTACTCCAAACCCCCTTTTTTTTAGTGTAAAAACCTGAAACCCAAGGTGCCCATCTCAAAACACGGTTTACATATTGCTGTGCTAAATGAATAAATGTTACTTTTTCCTTTCAAAATGCCTCTTACACTTTCTGATGAACATAACCTATTATCAAAATATAAATAATATCTATTTATTGCGATTTCACTGGGAATTTCAATTTTCAAAAGATTTTGGCCAAATTATATTTGCTTGGCCGTTCTAAAATTCAACATGGCCACAGTTGGCCATAACAGTGAGGGTATTAATTTTTAATGCAAGAAATTAACGTATAATTCTAAAAGTTGTGCAGTCAATTAAAATCAAATATGACCTTTGTACACTGATTTCATGGAAATACTTGTCCATATTTATTGCATATTCAGGATTAGGGCTTTTTGGTAACAGGTGAAATGTCTTGGTTGTAGTCTTTTTCAATGAAGAATGTTCATTGTAAAGCCAATCAAGATTTGCTGTTACCTAGTCTTCGGTTATTGTTGACCATTTAATCTTTCTTTTTTAATCATTTTACATGGCCGCACATCTAGAAGTGATGAGCAGTATCATGAAAATAAGTTCTCATCCAAACTTTAGATGAAATGAGGAATATAGCTCTCACTTTTCAGTCCACTGGTTAAAAAGATGTAATTTCATTATCATTGGCGGCCATTTTGAATTTTGAAAGCCATACTGTAATCCAAATTAACTCAAGTAATTGAAAACGGTCCTGTTTTCATATTCAATACATCAAAAGTAATGGAGATTTTAATTTGGGATGACAAATCTGCCATATTTCCAGACAGGACAGCTATATGTAAAAGACATATTTTGTGGCAGCCATATTGGATTTCAGGATTTTTCATCTCAATATAAAGATTGCACCTTGAACAAGCACTATTAGGCAAAAAGTAGAGACTCCAGGCTACACTGGTACATCAAAATATCTCTGATATTCTAATTCTTTAATAATTAAATAAAAATTATCATTTCTAGTGCATTTCTTAGACTACATGTCGAGAATGATTTTAAATTCCATTTAGTCAATGCATTTGAAATATTTTAGATTTTGTTGGTGTCAGAACTGTCAGTTTTTATCCCGTGTGTTACCATGATAACGGCTGTAGCACACACACACCCACCACCAGTTTAATGGCAACAAGCAAAGGGCCTATTAGAAAGACATAGTGAACGAAAATCAATAAGGGGGGGGGGTCGGTATTTGGCCCATGAACTATAAGGCCTTATTCAAGCAATCATAAGTCTGAATTATTTACGAGGAATTCAATTGGAAATTATTCCGTTAAATAATTACAAAAATATAAACACGGTCTGATACGTTTATTATTAAAAATTTAAGTACGCGTTGTTTGTTGAGCATTTTGAAGAGAGTAATAAAAACACTTTCCATGAACAGATCTTTAAATAATAATAAATTTGTTCCAAAGAAAAGGGGCAAGCAAAATAAATAAATAAATAAATAACATGCAAAAATTAGGATTCAGGGTAACAAACGGAGAGACGTGATAAAAAAAAACAAGTCAAGCACGTGTCTGTGGTCCTGAATCTTTCTACTTTTATTACAAATATGTGGATTTACAGGTAAAGTGCAGTTTACAAGTACTGTCTAAAATCGAAATGTCTCAAACCAAGGAGTCCCAACAACGACCTCCTCGGTGAAACTAAATCTGGGTGCAGCAAAAGTGAAAGATGTCCTCCATGCTGAACAACTGTCCGTTAAGAAAAAATCAGAACCTTTTTTATCATTTTGCTCATTTTTTGGTTCCTCCACCAAAATAAGAGAGGTATCAGAGTAAGAAATAAAGATAACTAATATGACTACAAGTTGAGGTATTGACGTATAGAATAGAATATAATATAAGGTAGTAATCGTACACTACGAAGGCAATGGAAATGAGAAACGTGTATCATGAACTATATTTTTGGGTTTTAAAGTGATTTCATTATGGTGATACTGTTTATAATGAATTGAATTCAAATACCATATTTTAGAATGTGTAATTCTCAGCGACAGCAACCTTAATGCTCCACTGTTTATTACGTAAACCCAACCAGAATAAACGTCTTTGTGTGTTCGCTAAATACCTCTATAGGTATGTTATTAGAAAAATCTGAATACTGAAAATGACAGTGGAAAAAGAGACAAAAACCCAATCCGTGAAATTTGGCATAGCAGAGAGAGAATAAAAATAAAGTTATTCTAAATGAATAAGATTCACAGGCAATTGCACCAATATCTAATTTTTCTTATTGGGGATACTGGTTGGTCTCTGATTATAATCCAGTGTCCTACACCAGATCGTTTGGAATAACCTGAACTTTATTGAGTTGCTTGTCAACAAAGTCAAACTGATTGTATTGGGAAGTTCCTCCGCGTATGATCAAATCGGAATTGACGCCTGGCTTTTCTTGGTTATATGGGGACGTGTGAACATATTTGCCCCCAGAATGTTTGATCCGACCTTCTCCTTCTTCGATTGTAAACAATGCAGCATTATCGCATTTTGGGTGTGGGAAAATTGCTGTATTATCCGCTGGTTCAGCCGAACTACCGAGGGGAGTCAAACAATGTCCGTCAGAGCCTTCGACCTTCAGATAGCCCAATTGCCCTTCCTTCTGATACCAGCGCAGTAATGTCGACTTGCTGCAATCGTCTGCACGGAATGTTTCATAATGCATGCCAAAGAACCACGATTCAGCATAGGCGTAACATTGGCCGCTAGATCTGTGCCTCAGAAGGAACGGAGGGCTGATGTATGCCCCTGCAAACCAATGTAACAGTCAGTCATTCACTATTTGGATGACAAATTATCATACAAACCAGTCGTTTCACTATCAAATCACCAATCAACTACTAAAGTTATAGCAAATTTAATCATTTAATTACATAGTCAACCATACAACAAATGAAACGATTGAATAAATCATCGGTCAATCGCGAAAAAACATAAGCTGAAAAACTAATTAATAAACCAAGAGATCACAAAAACGACCCTTCACCAAGCAGGCAGTGTCGCGTTGGATCAACGTTGAAAACAGGTTGATACGTTGAATTGCTGTTGATCTACCTAAATTCGACGTAAAATAAACGTTGATCCAGCCACGTCAAAACACCGTCATAATGTGACGTTGACTCAACGTCGTATTTTGGTCATTGACACAACCTTGCAGACATGGATTGTAATTTAAAATATTAATTATTGAAAACGTGATACTTTGTTTATCAATACTGTAACTAACTTTATCAAAATAATAAAAAAAGTGTTTTAAAGTAGATGTGCCAGTTGTTTTGTGTCTTTAGTGAACTAGTGAATTTTCTTAACTTGTTATTCAGAAATACATTCCAATAAACTGAATTCCTTGCAAGGTCAGCTAACACTAGGATGAATAAGTTGCTGTAAATGTGATGGAGTGAAATTAATAAAGTTGACAGTTCTCGGTACCCTGTTATAGATAGACAGGCTAAGGTGACTGTGACTTTGTTATATACATATATGGGACACCTGTATCAGGCATGTTATCAGTTTCTTAAAATGGGCATATCCTTGTTTATTCAGCTATTTTGGACGAGAGATTTAGTAGAGGTTTCTCACTAAATTATGACTCGTACCAAACCTTTGTTTTAATGAACCGCTATGGGTTTATCCTGAACTGGAGTGCACTAAATATTTCGTCTTCAGATCAACTTTTAGGCTTTTTTAGGGGGGGGGGCAGCTGCAGCAAAAATAAAAACAACTTTATTGGAGTTGCTAAAAGCAAGCAGTTCTTACAAAGGACATTACACACTTTGGGGTGGAGCGCGTTTGCCGGTCTCTCATTGGTCGAAATGAATAGAGACCGGGGAACAATGGGCGACTATCTCTGTTACGGCCTCTGCTTAAATCTCGTTTTCTGGGAAACGTTCCTACACTAGGTTAGGTCAAGCGCTCTAAGAGGTTGCAAATGGAAATGCAGTCAAAGGTTCGTGGAACCCCTTGGTAAGAGAAGATCGACCTACGAAGCATGTTGGAACTTACCTTCGGTAACCGCCAGGCTGGCAAACAGCACTATAGCCAGGAACAAGTGCATAGTGGCGTTCAGTAGTACGGGGCTTCTTGCTGCAACTGTCGCGTCCTTGGTGGGCTCTCTTAGGTCCCTGTGTGTCCGGTGGATGAGGTAGGGTGAGGAAGTGTGCTTCGAGGGTTCGTATTTATACATATCAACGCGGCACCCCAGCCTCGCAGTGACTGTCAGCCCGCACAATCTTTACCATATAAGGTAAATAATTGGTGGCATTACCATAACGTATACCACGCGACGGGTTCCTATTGGACATTTTATCAACTTAAAACTGACATACGTTTCACTGGTGTAACTTCAGACTCCAGAAAGTGATGAAACATTAAATAATAGATAGTTGTCACTTTCATCGGAACAAGCATCGCAGGCGAATCAATCAGTAACGCAAGAAAAGTTGCCGAAAGAGAGAGAGATGGAGATTAAAATGGCGCCCTCGAAACTGCACAAACTGTAGGTAGATGACATGAAATAGGTCAGAAACGCTCAATTTATAGGCCCATAAACCAATGAGCACCTGTTGGAAGGCTTGTTTAATAAAGTTTATTTCAGTTGTGTCCATTTTATTGAGGTCTAAAGCATTCATTTTGACAGTCGAACACATCAACTGCCTCTGCTCTACCAGTTTACCGATACCAATTGGTGCTGGGCGCCAACATATTGTCTTACCGAACAAGCAGGGGCATCAGGGCATTCTTAAAAAGTTAAAGTTTCACGTATCACCAGCGTGTTGAAGTCGAAATTAAATTCAGATTCAGCTGTAATGGAGAGTTTTTTCTCAGTTTTATTCCCTTGTGCTTTCATTGCCGGCAAACACTGTATCTCCAAGTAAATAAATGTAGAAAAATGTAGCTCGTATTGAACTGGTTCCCACCCACTGTCATGAACAGCGTGCGTGCGTCAACATTGGGTCTCCTTTCTTTTTGTTTTTAAATAAGGCTTTGAAAACTTCCTGACGTAAATTTTACTTCAGACTTTTATCTATCGCCGTGCCCCCCCCCCTTTTCAGGCAGGTGTAAAGCAGGACAGCTTCTAATTTTGTTCCTATGTCACTAAAAGTGATTGCTAAACTCCTTTATTTCGATCCGTTATTTCGAACGTATGGCTTCTCTTTTCGTTCTATATATTACAATAAAACATGATAACTCAGTACAATGTACAAACAGTACAAACACGACTTAAACTTACGGCCAAACCTTTCAAGCGATTAAAAATGCAGCATAATTATGCTGTAGTTATCGTTATCACGTAGGCTCGAATCTCCCTTCTTGCCCCGTTTGAAAACACACATATAATAGAGATAGATTCACACAAATACGCTTTTAATTGAGAAAATTTATTTTAGTGAAAACAACTAAATCATCCATGAGCCATTTTTGATACATGCAAAAAATATTTAATAGCTATAATGCCAGAAATTCAGTTTCATACGACATAAAAGGTACCATGCAGTGACAAAATTTCCCTGCTATTAAAATGATTACCTTCCACTTTCCCCGTGTAACCTCGTATTAAAAAAATTATGTAAAACTGCTTCGAAAAACGACGCAGTATATTACAGATGATCAGAGAAAACTGTTCTGTATTTACTGACATACATGAACAAAAAAAAATATGTCAATATTTAAAGTTAAGAGAAGCGCAACCATACCTTACCGACTTCAAACTTTTTCCGCAATACGAACGTGCACAGGGGCCTGTGACATAAATTATCTTTAGCTCAAAAAATGCCCTCCACTTACATGTTTGTGTATAAAGATTGTATTACAGACCCATATGTACATGTGATTGTACCAGTAGATATTTATCGCTCTTATTCAGCACCTTGACTATCTCTTACTTCGATCTTCCGCGTAGATTTCCTAAGCTGCTCAGCCTCCCCTATTTTCGACGAGACCTGCACTAATGAAATTTGTCACGCAAAATGCGAGGTCCTATAGAATTAGGTCAAATAATGTACATAAACATGCATATCTACAAGAAAAAAGCTCATTTGGACCAATGAGTGTTTTGAGTCCAAGCTAGAATATATCAGTTCCATAACAAAGTTAAAGATATTTTCTACAGGATATTATCAAAGATCTTTATCCCTCATTTTTGCCCATATTCACCGGCGTTAGCGAATACATTAGGTATTCAAACAAGTACAGTACGTACAAGCTAGAACAATGGCCTCATTTAACTTGAAATAGAGTCTTCGTCAAACGAGAGACTAGAATAATGTGATGTGGCAATGGACACGTGCACAGAAATATATACATGCATATGGAAAACCACCTGTGGGGCATGAGGGAAACATTTGGCAAATCACCTACCCCCAATACAGTATTTTTTCATTGAACATGAGGCGAAGCCAAATCTATTTCACCGTGATACCCGCCATAGTAATATCTAACATAGCAGTACAACTGGTTATACAAGGACTACTAACTCGTTCTCGTGAGGAGATAGATACGGACCAGCATGCCTCGAGACCAGGTAAAAATACAAGTAACAAAGATGTTAAACGTATATTTTCTCTTCATAATCAGAATATACACAGGAAGTGCTGTGTGTGTGTGTGTGTGTGTGTGTGTATGTGTGTGTGTGTGTGTGTGTGTGTGTGAGAGAGAGAGAGAGAAAGGTTACTAGAGAGAGTTGGAGTGTGTGCGACAGTTGAAGTGTGTGTGTGTGTGTGTTTGTGTGTGAGTGTGTTGGCGTCTTCAAAGCGTTGCTGTTGATATATCTGTGAAGGAAATAGGGGAGAGGGATACCGTCGTTATTGGCGGAGATTAGCAATTCATTTCTCCAGTATATATATATAACTTTTAAAAATATGCTTGCCCTATTTAACTTTCTTTTTGGCCAGTAATTTGAATAAAACGGATCCCTATCGCTTATTATCCGCCTGCTTCAAATTGAGAGAATGCATGTACTGCTAAAATCTTAACATTGGCTTGAGTCGTTAACAAAAGCAATTTTAGAACACTTGCATCTATGTGGTCAAAATTAAGGCAGGCTTTGAGATAAAAATCTGAATAGTTAAAGACGGCAATTAGAGAGACGCTTGGTTAGGAAAATATCTGTAACATGCTTTTCTAGTCACGGCAATGACTATTTAAACAGATTTAGTCATCTTGTCATTTTCCTTTCTCCCCCCCCCCCCCATTTTTCTTTTGCCAAATGGAAAAATTTACTTTCTACCATTATGTGCAATTGAAGATTCCCAGGGAAAATATTTGATTACTGTAATTATTTCAGCGATTGAATTTTAAGAGCAATCAAAAGCACCTGTTATAAAATTATCACAGATCACGAAGTAATTGCATCTCATTTTCCCTTTGGGATCCTGCATCAAAAGTGTTTGCAAAAACAAACTTGAAAAAGATAAGGGGTGTTTGGGATGATGAGTCGGAGATGTACTCACATTAAATGCACTGAAACTGAAAAAATACGAACTAGTAAACAAGTGAAACATGACAGAGGGCAAAAACTTGGATTGATTCTTGATAGTTACAGTGCACCAAAGAAAAAACGTATATATTAAAACAGAGGTAGCCTTCCGGTAGAATGAAACACCAAAGAAAAATAAAGGGGATAGACAGAGTGCGAAACAACTTATTAGTAGGCAGGTACTGATTCAGGCCGCCTTCTGGGTCTTCAGAAAGACGGTCAGATTTTCAAGTTTACCTTTTTTTTTTTTTTTTTTTTTTGGTCGGAAGACGGTCAAAAATGGAGGATGGATCAACAAAGATAATATGGAAGACTGTCAGAAAAATTCTCTGGGTCCGCGATTGTACTTGGCCTACCTTTAGATTTCTGCATAGCAAATATAGGCCTGTCTTGATCGTCTTTATGTTTGTAATATAAAAACAGATTTGCTATCGGATATGTTTTTCTAATTAAATACATTTTTTCGCCTTTGCTTACAGAAAAAGGACCTCCACTGCCAAGAGTTCTTTGTTGGCTACTTACTGATCCTCCGGATCTCGACAAGCGCGTTATTCACGTCAGAGACACGTGGGCGAGAAGATGTGACGTCACATTATTTATGAGCTCCATGGAAAATAAGACGTTCCCAACAATTGGTTTACGTGTACCACCCGGTAGAGGACACATTGCAAAAAAGGCCAAAGCTGCATGGAAATACATTTACGAGCATCATCTGAACGATGCAGATTTCTTTATCAAAGCTGACCCTGATACATACGTAATTGTAGAAAATTTGAAACATTATCTAACATCTAGGGACCCAAAGAGGGCAGAGTTTTATGGACACCAGTTTTACCCCAGTGATTGGGAATTCAACGCTGATACTAGAATTAAGAAGTCCTTGTATATGAGTGGAGGTCCAGGGTTGGTGCTTAGCAGGGAAGCTGTCAGATTGCTTGTTACGAAAGCCATTAATAGCGACCCGAAATGCCTGCAGGACGGAGAGGGTAGGCCTATATATCTCATTCATGTACAGGGTGGTACATAAAAATGACCATTTTTACATTCCATCTCAATTCAAAATAGGTCGTTTAATAAGGAACAACCTGTATATTGTTTCATCTATTTAAGTGACACGTGTTTAAGTGACACGTGTTAAAATGTTCAAAAGTTAATATAGGCCCTATATAATAGGCCCAAATATAGGCCCTATATAATATGTCCAAAAGTTAATATAGGCCCTCAATAAACATTATGTCCTTATACATTGTAACATATCCAGGGTACCTTCAATATGTATCCACTGATCACGCAATAGGCTTAAAACCAACAAAATATTCTGACTTAATTTTGTATTTTAATCTGCCATTTGTTTTCTGGACATCAGCCGAGGACATGAAGACGGCGAAGTGCTTGTTAAGTGTTGGTGCCGAACCGGTGGACACTCGGGACGAGTTGGGCAGAGAGCGGTTTATGATTTTCCCTCCTTATGTCCACCTGAAGGGCCACTACGCCGACTGGTATAAGAAGGGAGACGCTCATGGGGCAGTGGAGGTGGGTAGGACAAAGTCCACACCAGCCGATCTTAAATTTGATAATTATATATTTTATATAGATGGGGCCCTGAAGATACGAAGGCAGACTAAGGGGGTGGTGCTTACAGAGGGCCACTGCCGCCTTCACCCCCCACGCCTTCAGGGCTAACCCCTCCCGCCCTTGTATTGTTAAAAACAGCATTACAAACGAAACTAGACAAATTGGCCTTTTCTTTTGGTAAAATTGCCTTGAATACTTCACATTTGCTCAATTTGGTTAAACAGATTTTACTACAAATGTCAACTTTTCTTTATCGAACATTTGTATCATTGCAGATACAAAATGTCCAACGACTAATAGACATGCCAAAGAAAACATATTACTAGTACCTTCTGTTACTTTATGTTAACTTTGTCCTAGATATTTTACAATTCTTGCGTGTACATCAGTATAGAATATACTTCATTACCAATAACCACCGCTGATCTGTATTTTTTCTTAATCTTTTCCAGGGTTTTGAATGCTGTAGCAGGTACCCCATCTCATTTCATTATATCAAGCCCGATGTCATGTATGAGATTGAGTATTACGTTTATCGAATGGATTACAAAAGAATTAATGAAGAAGTCGACTGAAGATGCGACTGTCTCTGTGTATTGCTGACAACAGGATGGAAGCACTAGGAGCACTAAACAGAGTGATTACCTCCAGAGTGATTACCTCTTGAAAAGTCATATTATTCTCATCCACAAGCAATAATAAATCGAAAGATTATACAGGCCAATTTTTGCTTATATTGTGAAACTTTGCAAAATGAAACACCAAAACTGACACGTTTTCTAGCTTTGTTGCCAAACCATGAAGTCATCAAGATGAAAATAAATGAAAATATTACATACACGTGCACCTTGTTTAAACTCTTTTATGGTATTCCGATATTTTAACAGATAATTAGTATGTATATGAGATATTCAGTCAAACAAGGCTATTGATATACTAATGCGATGTTTAACAATCATATTTCATAAGATATTATCTGTGATAATTTATTCTGCCTTGACTCAACTTCCACCATTGCAGCACAGAGAATCAAAACAGCAGATCGTTAGGATCATTAAATGGAGTGTACTCTCTTCTTCTTGTTCTTCGGGGGCTGGCAAAATAAAATATAAATTAAAAATTAATATGTACGGTAAAAGGAAGCTTTTACTTTAAACACTACATTAAAGCCTAACTTTGTGCAGTACACCTTAAAATAGAACATAAGAAGAAAGGTTCTCCTGAAAACTTCAACAAGAATCACAAACTGGTTTAATCGGCTTTATTGAAGTCTCACCTTCGTGCTTGGAACACCAACTTCCTCACAACAAAAAGAACTACAACAGCTGCAAAAATTAAAATAATGCTAATGGCCCCGGCGATTATACCAATTTTCATCTTTCGGCTGCTAACGTATTCTGTAATAAGAATTTTAAAGAAAAGTGAAAGAATAGCCTTCTTGTCTTATATACAAAAACGATTTTTGAACAAGATGAATAAATACTGGTAAAAAATAAAAGGTTGAATCTGTATATAAATGGGGGAAGAAAGTATTTTACAGAACAGTGAAAGAAATAGACTTCTTGTCTAATATATACAAAACGTAGCAAAACGATTTTTGAACAAGATGAATAAATACTGGTAAAAAAATAAAAGGTTGAATCTATATATAAATGGGGGGGAAATGCACATTGTATAACGAAAAATACATTAAATCGAATGCCCGTTAGTATCTGCAATACCTTCTTTACCTGCTTTTTGAGCGACAATTTTGCTGCCATCTGGTAGGTACAACACCATACCAGTCACCGTCATGGTGTCATCTGACGCTCGTGCAAAGGTGAAGGTCGTTGAGACGCCTGGATTGTAGGCATATAGAAAAGGGCAGTATCTGGGAAAAAATGAAGTGTATGAGTGCATTCCCAGAGATTAAGCCGCCTAAGCTGACAGTAATCTAGTGAGACTCCCCACAGGGATAGATCGATCTAAAATCTGTGGGGATGGGGTCTATTATTTGACATGCATTCCTAGAAAAAGTATACTCGCATTACACCGAAAAACATCTTTTGAAAACCGAAAAATCGTACATCGACGTGGTCACAAAACATCTCTAAGTACATGTACATGTACCGGGGTATGTAACGTATACACGTAAATCCTGAAACGTGGTCTGAAAAACATGCTCCCTTACCTATCCTTTTTATAGGCACATGGATAGTAGGGCACACTACACCTCTCTCCAAACTTAACCCTGGATGACGTCACAACCACTTCTGAACTGAAAGCATTCCTTAGAACACATCCAGCTGAAACGTTTGCCAGGGCAATGGAAGGTGGAAATATTCCATCGGGTAGAATGTACGTTCCTTCAAAACTGGTGTCATTTTTGGTAGGCAGCTTTACCGCCACGCTGAGAAGAAATATATAGTAGAACTCTATATTTATAAACCATTGTGGTCTCCTTTGAAATTTATGTCAGTATATAGGCCCTATCACGTAGTAATTTTCAGCGTCAAGGATAAAAGTCAATGCAACAGATGTTGTCTTAGAGGGCAATAGAAAACTGACACAGAAAACAAGGTGAATTTGCACTATATGCAATAGCATGCAATTCGTAAGAACTTATCAGTGGGAACATTATATCGGCTTTTAACAGTTGTTGCACTGAACTCTCTAGACTGTCTTAATAACTGATCACACTCTCCTTTAAATCCCGCAGAATCTCGGTTGATTTTACGCCAAGTCGCAAGAATTTTCGTTATCTCGACTGATTCTTATTAAGACGCTGTTTTTTTTTTTTTGTTTTATTTTTTTTGGGGGGGGGATGATTTTGGGGAGGGTCAATCTTTTGTTAACCTTGTGAAGCAAATGATGATTAAATCTTGTACCATCTTTAAAACGTTATTATGTCCAAGGTTAAGTGAAGAGCCACGTCACATGCAACTTGAGTTTCAGAAAACACGGGAAATTCACCATGCCTGTACCGTTTTCAATAACAAGTATGCGTTTTTTATTTTAAAGTTTTTTTTCTTTTTAAGACGAAAATATCCGCCACATGGACTATTACAACTATCGCCAAAAAGCTAGCTTCGCTTCACTTGGCTCCTTTTCTTGTGTCGAATGACGAAACACAGTACTGAAGATCCCCATTATAATGCAGACACGTACCGTAGGGTAAGAACGTCCAAAACCGAATCCCCAGGCAGCAAGATGTCGTGCCACTTATACTGAACAAGCACTGTTCTGTAGACTTCTGCTATTAAATATAATCCATAGGTACAGTCCTGGTTTGTGAAGACAGCCACGCCCCTTCCGTCTCCGGTCCCCACAACCAAGGAGCAATACCCCTTACTATGACCTGATTGCAAAGTACAAGACAGACAGGTTTGCACAAAATTGTCTTATGTACATGCGACTCAAAGGACGTTGGATGTTGAAAACGGCATTCAATTTCAAGCAGAAACAAAGAATTTAAATAGCTTGTCTCTATGCCACGAAAGAAAATAGATTTATCATGCAGAAGTAGAGCAAGCAACTACAACAGTAAAATTCCATCAACTAGTGTACGCGCTCAATCCCCCCTCCCCCCCCCCCCCCCCCCACACACACACACGCAAACACACCCACAGAAAACTATTCCTTACCTAAATGATAAAAACCGTTAAATACCGTCGCTCCTGATTCGTTCATCTTTCCCGCATTCTTGCGACCAGGTGTCCACATTTCCCAGCTTGTTTTTATTTGTATATTAGATATTGAGTTGTTAGGGATTTTCAGACTACGGGTTATGTGTGACAAGTACCGCAGCACTTCTTGACAGTTAACCCACCATTCTTTTGGGTGTGCTCTCCTTCTGTCTGAAAATTGAAACTGACGTGTCGTCTAAGATTCTAGAGATTTTAAGATTAAAATTTGATCATTCATATCTTAATTAACACGTGAACTTAATCCTAGATACAGAGCTATTCGGTTTGCTCCTCAGAGTTCGAAATTGTGTGTGTATGTGCATGATTTTCAGTGTAATGATATTGAAATGTTTTGAATGTTGGAAAACTCAAAATATTCACAGAATTCGGGTGTTTAAGACACGCATAATACGCTGTGCGCACAATGATCACTTGTATGATCTCATTGAATGAAGCTCTTTATCAATAAGAAAGATGAACTTTTGCTGGGCTGAAGGACCCTTTACCTTGAACCTCGGCAGCTTTTTCTTCGTGACAGGAGTGACCACGTGCCACATTACCAATGTCAAGGTCGGGGAGGGTGCTTTCGGACATACCATTGGTTAAGAGCTGGAATCCCAGAAACACCGCAGTGGTGAAATATTGATGATGTCAGTTCGTCTAAACACGACATGATAAATTGAACATTCTTGTAAATGACCAAATATGAATTACAAACAGAAAGTCTTAAACAATTTCATACCTCGTTTTGAGCTAAGATGGCAAACGGCTTTTGATAAATGTCTTCCAGAATTTTTTGCAGCACCACAAGGCTTCCACCAGAATGTACTTGGGGGGAACCTGAGCCAGAGGTTAAAACTAAGTAGGCAAATTATCTTTATATAATAATAATAATAATAATAATAATAATAATAATATATTTTTAAGTGCTAGCAATGACTTGTTATATTTCCAAGATTACCTTCGTCTATATTTATTATTGTATAAAAGTCACGAGTTGGAAAAATGCATACTTCCATTTGAAAATAACAGACTTTCATTTCTATCACATTAGTACCTGGTTCGAGGGGTTGTTTCACTGGTTCATTGTGTCCTGGCCGTGTGCTGTCCAATACATGGTCAGTGCTTACCAACCGGTAATTTCCGTTGTGGCCCTTGAAACACTGGGGCTCCAAACTCCGTGTTTGACTGAGTAACTCTCGAACTGTTACGGGTGAACCAGCGGACATTCCGCTAGAAATCTGCATAAATAAATAAATGAATAATGATGAAAATAATTGATAAATGGATTGATTAAAAAAAGCAAAATTTTTAAAAAAATCTAGCTATCTTTCAGTTATCGCAATAAAGGTTAAAATTATTAACGTAATATGTTCTGTAATGAATTTATAAGAATTAAAGCAAACCACGTAGCAGCCAATATAAAGGCAATATGTATACGAAACTCTTTTCGGAAATTATTGTACTTTCCTTGTGAAAATGACCTCGAGATGATCATTAAAATTATGATCTGGATATCCTACTAGTACCTGCCATGTGGTAAGATATGTATTGGCGTCTTCATCTAGATTCAGAGTCCCATTTGCCCATAGTTGCATGACTAAAGCTTCTGTCACCATTTCATTGATGTTACCAATCTGGAACCACGTGTTGGTGTCGACTGCAACACCACCTAGTGAGGTAATGGTTTATCGTGAGAGCGTGGCAGAAACAGTATATAAACATGCTTAAAAGACGGCACCTTTCCGTATCTCAAATACGCAAGCATGTTTATGTGGCCAAGGGTATAAATTGTATGTAAATAATGTCACATCTCTTAAGTTTGAAAAATATAAAATATTATGATGCATTTCTGTTTTTCATTTCTTGGAGAATCCTATGGATCTAGGATAGAAAACTTATCTAGTATCCTAGTATGGATCCAGGTTATTGCTTGCAGGGGGAGGGAAGGCACCAGGGTAAAATGCCTATCACAACATAACAATTTTATAACAATTGAAGGGGACAATTTTATTTTAGTTTAGTTATGTGCACAGGTATGGATGAATTGCTTGATTTTTGTTTATTTTCATACGTAATAGTGTTAAGGGGCAGAAGTGGGCACCTAAGTAGCCGGGTAGGGGGAGTCGCATGTGCCCGCTATGTCCACAACCCCACGTAAATTCACTATTGGAATCCACTGCGGTCTGAGAATAGGTAAAACCAGAATAAGGCCATATACCCAGGTAATTTATTTGAAAAGGTAATTCCAAACCAGATACACGATAGTTTTAACCAAAAAAGCGTTAGACTGTAGGAACGCGCCTGTTTTTGTCATGGAAGTTTTGTACAGCAGACGACAGCTTACCGTTTGTCACGTGACCATAGCCAGCCGCCCATTTCACCTCCTCGTGCGTCATAACGGCCAGTGACATCCCTGGGACTCTCCAGTGCGCCATACGGTCGATGATACTAAACGTTTCATTTTCACGTTTTGTCCCAACGAAATGTTCTGTTGCTAGGACACCTTGTTCAATTTGAAACCGCTTGGTGTGTCTACCTGACCAAATGGAGGGTGTAAGGTTATCAAATCGCAGTTCAATTCACTCCAGGAAGTAGATCTTTATTATCTACTTCCTTGAATCCAATAATGCATACATTCATATCATTTTCCTGTCTTTGCTTGTCTAATCTTACAAATTTTCCCTGTCTATTTAGTTCGACAGAAATTTAAGTTGAAAGATGTCGCTAAAAACTTTAGATGCATTGCACAATTCGCGATTGTAGGCCTACTTATTTCATTCTGGAAGGATGCATATGGTTCTTGCTTTTCGTTTTTGAAATGCTTAATAGTAGAGAGGTGAGTTTTCACTGTCTCTGAAAATCATACTTTATAGCGACGTCCTCCCCTTCGCTACACTAGATTATTTCAGAAAACAAACGAAGCAAGTGGAGCGCAGCATTTCACTGCCATATACAGGGTACCTTATGAACAAACGATATAAATATTTGCACCATTGCCTGAAGATAATATAATATGAATATTAAAGAGCTCGGAATGGGATCGCCTACATTTCATATACTGTGTATTCTTGTGAACTTTTCCATTCCAATCTGCCTAATTGTTATTCATCTCTTATTCATTTTGAGATGTTCATAACAGTATAAGAAAAATAAACACAAAAGAATAAAATCGACCACCTATGCATATTAGGGCCATTTATCAGACCGTTGTGGATATAAATACATAAAACATCACGACCTCATTTTACCTGTCTCCTCAGACTGGCTTGACAAACAGGCGAGAGTAATAAAGGCAAGTACGTGCAATTGTAGCATCTTAACATCCCATCTTTGAAGACCTAAAATACGTTTTTTATCCTCCAGGGTTACGTCTTTTTTTTTTCGATGAATCCTTTCTTTCAATTGCTACCCGCCTTTTTCAGTTCAAGGGGTCCCTGTTTTCTTCTCATATTCATATGATGACTTCATTTCCGAATACATATTCGATAGGGAACCTTCTTGGTTGATATTCACCACATATACGCCATTCGCCGTTGGTCGTATGTCGGCTGATTTTGGTCCTCGTATTCCCACCGGGCAGGATCGCTGGAGGTTTGAGAGGATATAGATACTTTTGCTAAATTTAAGTCAAGCCTTGCGCGTCTAACTCAAGACGCACTGTGGCGTGACGTCATGCACATGCACTAGGCACTCACTCCGCTGTTTTTCTTGTCACCAAACAGCGCATTACCAAAATGATGGATATTCCTCAACGTTGGATAATTCAACTGTATCATCGGCGCTGTGTGACTGGGTCGTTTTTGCTCGTATGAAACGCACTTGTAGCTATAAACCTTATGCGTGCATGGAGTGACAATTTTCGCCTGCGGTGTAATTGACAGGGAAGACGTTCACGTTATGACGACACCCTGTTTGACCTCATTTATAAAGTAGTCAGTGCACTGTCATTAGTTGCCGATTAGTGCAAGTACCTGACCAGTGTGACAGCAGGCAAGGTATTAAGAATTTAATATAAAAGTAACTGATGTGATCTCTAATAATAAAACACAAGTAGTTTAGAGGGCCTGCAAAATGTACTGAAACATTTTAGTGCTCAATAAATTATTATTATTATTATTATTATAAAAGAGACGCAGTCAGTTGTGTTGTATTATTTTGCGTTCCATTTTCATATAATTACGTGACAGGGCATATTTTTGAACAGATTACAGTGAATTTCTACATGTATGACCTGATAAGCATGCAATACTTTTGCATTATAAATTCAATTTTCACTGTAACGAGCAGAGTCCGGTGGATCTCTATCTCCACTACAAGTGTTAGGCTTCATTCACATGCAATGTCTATTTTCTAAATTCTATTTTCTATTCGCGGTATGTCTTATGATCACGGTCTGTGCCCTGAATATCCCGCGGCGTAATTACTGGTAGCGCGAGCCAGTTACTATAAGTTACTATAAGTAACTGGCTCGCGCTGCCAGTAATTACGCCGCGGGATATTCAGGGCACAGACCATGATCATAAGATACCGCGAAAAGAAAATAGATTGTTAGAAAATAGACTTTCCATGTGAACGAAGCCTTAGACTCAGGAGTGGGTATTGTACATGCGCATTGGGGAAAAGGAGTATTGGAAATTTAAGAGCATTTTGTGTTTCACATTTCTCCGATTTAGAAACCGACGACGTCTTGCGCGTGCAAGGAAAGAAGTAGGCGTGCATTTATGAAAATTATATTAATTATATGAAAATGCATCTGTTAGGGTGCTTCCAATAACACTTGATACTGTAAAAAGACAAGGAACAACAAATCCATTTTCAAAACTGGTTTTAATATCACCAAAAGAAGGAAAAAAATACATCAAAAAACATTTGATGAAAACAAAATCACTTTTTACACACGAAGCAGTCCCATATCACCCAACACAACGTGGAATGTTATATAACATATAAAGAGATAGGGGATCAAGGAGAACAGTCAGCAGCAACGGCCTGAAGTCCCCAAGTTACACTGCAAACGGTGAACTAAGCTTAACGCCACGCGTGGTTGGAGCCAGCACTTTACGAAGTGCGCTGGTCTTGGAAGAAAGGTATTTCTAAGAGAAATGCGTTACTGATGCACATTACATAAATATTAGTGGGCAAGGTTATCCATGATGCACACCTTAAACATGCCATATACCGGATATCTTGCAAGTTTTACATAATAAATTTTTAGGCTCGTTATTCTGCGCAAAACGGAGGCACTCTTTGACAAGAGAAACTTTGTCCAACAACGAAAAAAAAATTACCTGAGAGTTCAAATGTCTGAATATATCAGACTACTTAGTTGGGAAACAAGACTTGAAAGCTGCCTTTTACAGGCATCATGGTGGAATCTAAAGTTTTTGATTTCTATGAAACTGTATTTTAGGGATCCAGGAATTTGTATTATGCAAATTACAAATAACATTCTCACCATCTAAAAATCAAATTTGCTTTAGAAATGTTTCTTAGGGAAACAGGGTATTAAAGTTTTTTCTCACCCTGAACCCTTTCATGCCTTCTAAAACAAATATTTCATCAAACTACCATTTGTGAGGAACTCATAATTCTCCAGTACATGTATGTCCGTGCACATGTGCATGCGCACAAACCCATGCACATACAATGTATATGAATACTGTTCAACTACAGTAAGTGTTTAGTCAATAAAGAGGGTTCACTATAGAGGTTAGGTTTGTGAGCTATACACTGAAAATGATTGTTCACCTGTTCTTATTCCTGACTATGTATAGAAATCATATAAATATGTGTTAAAGAAAAACATAACAGACAGCCTATACACAATATTTTGCTTAGAATATGCCATCAAATCCATCACTGCCCTGTAGAGAAATGAATAAACGAAATAGAAACAGCATTACGAAATGACTACTGTAACAGCAGGACAGTCCCAAACACCACAGAGAAATCACAATGATTAAAGCTACTTGCTTAATTAAATGTACGTACTGAATGAATCACAAATATTGAACAAGATTAGCAAAAAGTATCCCAACTAATTCTGCCAATGGATTCATCATTATCAAATTTACAATTCACACAATCACCACCCAAAACTTGAGCAAAGAGGCCATTAAAAACCTAATAACTACAAATAACCAAGCTGATTTCAAATAACAGTGATCACAGATCCTTGAAAAGTGCTGTGAAACTAAATGCTGTGCAGTAAGAATGTATATTCCATGTGGGGATCCTGAATCCAAGTCCAAAGCCCCATCCAAGCCCCACCTTGACTATTGTCCAGGCTTATTTACAAACACCCAGTCTTAAGAACAAGCCGGAAGCCTCACGGACCACCACCTTCAACATGCATGTGAAACAGCAGTCCACCCAGTGACCAATGACAGATGATATAATGAAGATGATGATGATAATGATAATCAACAAAAATGTTAACGCAAACAAGACCTTCCAAACTGTAAAGAGACCAACATGAACACTATAAATTGGAATACCATGTCCATACAGTTAAGAGATCTAACAGGTGCACCTTAACCAATGTTTCTTGTTCTCAAAGACACACCGATTCATAAAAATATGGAAGCCATTATTGATTGTTCTTCTTTGGAACTTCAAGTTGTATTATAAGCAGTTTTTTAAGGTAGTCTTATACACATATATCTGCCTAATGCGCCATGGTTACAACCGTCATGGTGATTGTTACCATAGTGACAGATTACGCATGCTAATCTATGATACATTTAAAAAAAACCCAGTCACCATTCTTCTTTGGATATTGCACATTAAAACGTAAAGCCCCAGAATGAAATGCTAGTCCTTTGGCTCATTTGCGACACGTCTTCTCTGCTATAGTCTTGAATAAATTAAGTTCGTAACACAGCTGTTTTCTTGATTTCTCCCAAAGACTTGATCTAGTCCAAGATATCCTGAAATGATAAAATTTTTTTTTCAAGAACTGGGACCTGATTCACAAGTACCTGCAAGTTCTTGTGTCAAGCTTAGTCCTGATTTCAATCTTTAATTCTACTAAAATAAATAAATTAATTAATAAATGATTCTGACTTCTTTTGAAAACATGGTAATAGATGTTCATCATAAATAATACATATCTGACAAATAATATGTTTCAGCCTAATAATTCTCTATCTATCTCTTTCTTTTTTTTATTTTCTTTCTTTCTTTTTATTATAATTTTTTTGAATACTCACAACATCAGAGTCATCATGATAAGATTTCACTTTGGGGTTTTTAGGATCCTTCAACATCGCCTCCTGTTGAAATGGAAAACAGATTACATGGGTGTTCTTTATTTTTAAAAATAAAAGAAAATGGTCAACAAATATCATCATGATAATTTCCTTTGTGGGTATGTATGAGTTTCTTATGTGCATAGTCCAACAAAATGTGATCAAATACTAAATCTTCAATCAACTATCTTTGTATGCGAGAACAAGATTCAGACATAAAAAACTGAAAATTTTCTTAAAAACTTCAGTCTTAAGTCTTACCTCATCATCTGAGTTGTCCTGATAAATAGTTTTATGGCTGCCTATAATATTTTCCACATCGTTATCATAATCAAACTCATCCGACTGGCTAAGCGACGAGTAGCGATACGAAACATTTCTACAATAAAGACAATATTGTAAGTAATAACTGAATTTATCATCATTTAGCTAGTTTCAATTTGTATTAGTAAGGACCAAATTAGGAACAATTTACCAGTCAGTTTCAGCAACAATATCCTACTTGACCATATAACAGACAACTTTTTGACAAAACATGCTGGCAATTCTTTCTAAAGATAGATCTAATAATATTTGAAAGCAAGTTTTCTTGCAAAGGAACATCATGGGCCACTGGAAATTTTTCATACACACAAACACAGTAATATGGAAAAATTGAAAAGACACTTCTCTGCTGTTTTAATAATTAACATGTCCCCCAAGAATTCCATTGGAGTTTCCATTTTTATAACAGATGCTGGATCACAGCACACTCACTAGCTTTGCTCATTTTGCCAAATTAAAATTTGAGACAAGCTCTACTCATTCCAAGTGTAACTAAACAGCAGCTTTCACTATGTAACTTTAACTCCGGGTCATTCCACAGAAAATATGAACATTTGAGTCATGTCAATGATGCATGCATTTTGTGCAATATTTGTATAATCTGAACTTGCCCCATTATTTTCTCTGCTTTATTGTTCCTCCAATACATGGGGTAAAACATAAATACGCAAATATTACACAAAATGTTTGTGTCACTGAAATGCCTTGAATGGCCTTTTGTTTGTGTGTGTGTGTGTGTGTGTGTGTGTGTGTGTGTGTGTAAAGATCCACCCACAGATTCAAACCACATTTTGAATCACAATTAGACTATACTTACTTATTACCAAGGTATCCAAGTTTTCTAAAAAAGAAAAATCCCATGCCCAGAACCAAAACAACTATACAGACGAGAATAACTGCCACTATTCCGCCATTGGTGCCTCCGCCTTTACCATTCTTGACTTCTGTCATGATCTCATGATCCACGTAATCCTGCAATAAAATGACTTTACACTTTCAAAAATCATTTTTGAATTCATGATTCAGTTTGTGCCTTCTATGATATATATATATATATACACACACACACATATATATATATATATATCAAAACTATAGGCTGAACTCTCTAAACCAACTAGGTTATACTAAAAGAAATTTGATTTTTGTTTTTACACCAATCTAAATCAAAATCTGGAGTTGTCAATCCTGCGGATAATCCACAGTGAACTCACATAGTCAGTATTCACCATTGAAGCATGGCCGTTTTCATCGATTTTCACCAAATTTTTGCTCTCCTCGTTACAGATCACATCCAGCGTTATTTCCGTGGACTGTTGGGGTACGAAGCCATTATGGCACCCATCGCCAGGGATTTTACGATACCTGAAAGATACGACAAAATATGGTTTTAGATACAGTAATTATTCAAAATTTTCAAACACCTCCCTTATTCTACTATCTTTCCTTATTTTCAAGATTTGATGTTTAGTTTGTAATAAATGTCAAAATCATGTCTTTTTTAAGAGGAATCCAACTAATTTTTTTTCCAATGCTCTTAATGAACATTTTAAGCAAAATATTGTTTTCAGGAAATTATAAACTGTAAAATGTTATGCTCAATTATCATCATCATCAATATTATTAATTATCCTTAATAAACAAAATTATTGTTAATTTCCTTCAGTCTTATAAAGGTGCATTACAGAATTGAATGATAATGTGCATATTTATCTTACCCAATTGTATTGTCCTCTGTAACGTGGTTATTGATACAAATTTTCAGTTCTTTTGCACTGAATTTACTGTCTCTTACACATTCTTCCTTGGCATTTTTGACGAATCCAAAATCACTGAAACCAAATGTAAATATTTAATATTTTCATTGGAATCGGATGATGCTGTTCACTTAAAAATTAATCATGCTATAAAAGCAGTTCTAGTTTTGATGCCTCAATTACCTCAGTTATAAACAAACACAAAGGATTACTTCATATGGTTCTTTTATCTTACATTAAATATTCCTTTTATTAAGAGTATCAAATACGAAAATAAAGGTTATAACTTAATTACATTTTCTGTAATTCAGAGTAAAATAAATTTATTTAAAAAAAAACAAAAAAAAAAACCAATATCAAAAACATATAGGACATGCTTATTTAGCCTTGCTCCCCCCCCCCTCCCCCGTCACCATCCATCTCATCACCTTGTCTACCCTCTCTGGCTGTACTCACCACTCGTAGTCCTCTCTCCTACAGGTACAGGGGGTTTCCGAACCACTCCGCTCAACTGAATAGCTCCTGCCATTGTAACACCTGTGGATTCATAAAGATATGACATTATATTTTGTATAAAGCTTAAAGTTAAATAAGGAGGGACAAAGACTAGGTCTTCTTGATGAGCAAACATATCTATCTTCCATATACATAATTTTGGAGTCATAAACAATCATATGTCTATATAGCATTTGCTTTGCTTTGAATGTACGGCATAGACCTATAACTTACAGGGAGTCCTTTATGACCCTCTTGTATGTCTCCTTGTAGCCAATCAGACAGCCTTTCCACTCGTCTTGCTGTCCATGCAGCTCTCCATGAGGTGACCACTCCTCGTAGTCCTGGGGATCTTGACCTGCAGTGGACAATGTCATCATCATATAAATCCTACAGTGTTCATTTCAGAGTGTTCAATTAAGTTTCTGTCCTCTCTGACTTGGAGTGGACAATAGATGGAGGTTAAAATTAATAGCCCAGGACTGATAAAAAATATGAAAGACATAAGATATTTTTACTGAAAAATTACCAAATATGTCACAGTCCTGTCTTGAAATCTGACACAGAAGATACTATGGATTTAGACAAGTCCAAAGTCAAACTGTAAATATCTTACCATGCCAGCGAAGCATTTAATTTGCTGTGTTACATTATAAGGATAAAGCAATTTCGTAATTTAGCTGCTGACTGAAGGAAAAAAAATCACTTCATCACTTACACTGCCTCTTGATGATCTTCTGAAAGTCAATGACGAATACCCTCCACTCCCTGTGCACCTGCCCATACCCCCAGATACTGACGGTCATCGCCTTGTTCCCTGGCTCTGTCAGGAGTCCAGTAAACACGATGACCTCGTCTGTGAACTTGTGCTCGTGCCAGCAGCGCCCTCCATCAGTAGAAAACTTCACTATATTAGGGGTACTGGTGTTGTATGGAATGGCCACAAGCAGACCCCCCTGGTCAGCTATCTGGTAATGGTGGGGGCCGTCCAGAGCCTGGGGATAGAAAGGAGCATTCTCATCAGTTTTAAATTAGACCTAGTTGGCTATCTGGTAAAAATGGTGGGGGCCGTCCAGAGCCTGAATATATAAAATGTGTTCACATCAGTTTTAAATTAGACCTAGCAGGCAATCTGGTAATGTTGGGGGCCGTCCAGGACCTGGGGATATAAAGGTGCATTCACATCAGTTTTAAATTAAACCTCATTGGCAATTTGGCAGTGGTGATGGTTTTCTGGGGCACTGAGAATATAAAGGACCCAGAACAGAATAGAACAGAAAAAGCAAGTATTGACCTTAATAAAATCATAGCATTTCACAACATATTTGGTCCTTGGATGATGTCTAACCCTTTTTTTTGTCTGAAATGGCCTTACTGATGGACAATGAAACGAAAGGAGTCTTCAGTATTTGTAAATCCTGTAAATTCTATATTTAATAGTTTAAAAAATAGTGAACAGTCACCTTGATCCAGTTATAGCCCCCGTCATCAGACACAAAGACATCTGGTGGGGTGTTCTGCAGGGCGTCGGCTACATGACCTGGGGGAGGAAATATGGTGGGTTAGAGGTACCACGGGAGAGTTGCTTCCATCAAATTATGAAGCAAAACTAGTCATTGACAACTACTATTTGACTAATAAATAAATTTATGGAATTCACTGAAGCTTAGTGAGAGACGGCAATGAAATTCTGTTGGCAAAACTTAAATTTTGAAAAAAAAAGTGTGAACATGTTAAGTTTACACCGGGCAGTAAGTGAAAAGCACTTGTACAAAGGAAATTTAGCATTGTACCAATGATTCTCCCCGAATGCCATGAAAGACAATAGATTCACACAACTGTGATAAATAGATTCCACAATCATGCACAAAAATGAGTTACACACAACCAAGCTACAAACCAAGTCCTAAACAATAAGACAATGCAATAACATTTAAAAAAAACACCATTTAGAATGCCATCATATACTTAAATCCCAAAAAAAACGCCACTGACCATGTGCCAGAATGATCCCCACTGCACTCTTGCTACTAAGAGGTGGCTTGGCTGGGATGTTCCGTGCTATGCTGTAGTGGTTGTGGATTTGTAAGTAACAGGCCTGGAAATGCAAGTCAAGAATGCGTACTAGTAATAATAACAAGAATAATAATAATTTATACAGAAAATAGCAATCCATATGCCGAAGCTTTACATTTCATAAAAAGATAATACATAAACACATAAAAATATATTAATTTATTGAAGTTAAAATTCCTAAACAACAAGGAACAAATTTCAAACAAGTTCATGAATCATCAGCAATAGTACATTACATTTTGTAAGATATTTATAAAATGCATCAATGAAAACATTGACTATGCCAACAAAGAGCAATGTCTCGAAAACAATTTTCACATCATTAAAGCAACATCTGATAGAATCTTAACATACCAGACATATGCTTTCAAGGTGATTATATTTACCAAAATATTAATAATGTGAATAAATATGCTATTGAAGCATGCATAACATCTTTAAATAAGATAATTATTCTACCAAAAAGAAAAATGTGTCATTCTAAATGTACACATGGAATAATCCACTGACTTAACTGAAGAAACACCACTTGCTTTTGAGAAATTTAAATTTGAAATATCGAGACGTGAAGAGAATACCTTGTGGCAAGGGACACCAGGTGGTGCCTTAATAGGTTTCCACTCAGCCCCTCTGTCAAACGAGATCATACTGTGGATGCTGTTATCATCTGACATCTGACTGGCGATGTAAACACCTCGCATGGACTCAACCTGGAGTAGAGAGCGAATTTTTTTTACAAACTGATGCAATAATTTCCCAGCAAATAGCACATGACTGTCACAAACACAATTGTGTATTTTAAAGAGTTTTGGCATTCACGGCATCTTGTAATCTGCTGCATTTCAAAATTCTTCATGCTTTCAAAGACTCATGATAGATTTTGGAATTTTCTCAGTAAAATAACTTCCAGAATATAATGCAACTGTTCTTAGTTCTACTGTGCAATTTAAAAAAAAAAATCTGACAATCCATCCTTCTGCAACATTGTACATGATCAAGCTATAAAATCCTTTGTACATTGAGAAACCAATTAAAAAACTTCACTCCTCCTGTGAATGTAAACTATCCGAATTCACTTTTAAATTAATTTTCAAATAAAAATGACGTCTTAATAACCTTGTAGAAGTCTGTGAGATCTAGGTAGTTTGGATAGAGATGCTTTTCTAGAGATTCTGTGAAGACGATTCCTGATGAATCAGAGATATATAGAGTACCATGACCAGTGTCTGTAATAGTGAGAAAAAAATTAACTGTAAAACATTGAAGTATATCTAGGCCATTATTATAGCACATCATTACACTTGTTTCACATAACTCTGTAGATTGGACATCCAAAATAGAGAATTAAAATTAAAGAATCTTTTTATTCTTCAAAAATCCGCATGTCATGCAAAAAATGGTTAATTTCTGACATTTTTTCTTATAAGTTGTGAACTACATTCAATATTAAGCAACAAAATGAACAAACTTTAACTGTATATTTCTACAACTTTAATTATCATTTGTATAGACAAACAATCTGACATAATCTATAAAAGGTGTACATACCCCCTGGTTTGTCCACGTGCAGAAAAATCATTCCTTCACTCATATCAAGAATTGAATAGAACTAAAACAACAGAGGAAATAAAAGTTAAGTGACTATTTCATGTTGCACACTTGCAACCTCTTAGGAAACTTAATTTTAGAGTTCACAACGTATACCTTGATATTTTTCCTTTAAAAATGTCTATTTTTTTAAAAAAGAAAATGCTCCCACTAACTGTCATGGCAGTGTATTTTGAGAATCCTTGGAATCAATCAAATTTCAAGCACATCACTCACTCCTATATTTTTGTTTTTCAATATTTTTAAGTTTTCACTACTCCCAAGAACACTTTTAGCCATAAACCTAACTAACTTGACAAAAGATAATTATCCTCATCTTCTGGTATCAACATCAAAATAGGAGACTGTGAGACATATTGTGGAATTTCTTTAAGCTTGTTAAAAACATCAATATTTCTAGGTAATGGCAACAGGTCTGAGACTCTTACCCTGTCTTCGGTGACAGTGGGAACCTGGACACCATTCCACGACTCGCCGCCGTCAGTGGAGACTTCAAGCGCCCTCTGGTACTGAAATATTTGTGCAGCAGGTCATTACACTAAAACTTTATAAAACTTTATACAGCTCTAGGTAAATCAGATATCACTGGAAGCAATCCGGTTATAATAACACAAAAACAAATAAATTAACATATAGAAAGAACATACAGTAACAAAATCTAAAACTGAACCTGGTTCATCTCAAAGTCTTCTGTTGGTTAGTTGTTTATTTAATTTACACTGACAACAATATTTGTCGTAATAAAAAACTTAATACATCAACTTACAGATCCCTGTTGGTTCACTGAAGTGAAAAGGAATTTTCCCTGAACTCCAAACTCGTAGATGTGTTCATTCACCATCTTCCAGTTTGCCCCCAAGTCAGTACTCCTCAACAGCTGGTAGTCATAGGATTTTGAAATGATACCTGGAGAGAAAATAAAATACAGGAAAAAAAGTGGCAAAACAAATTGTTCACCAGACACTTACTCTTTTTGAGTATCACAGTGTCTGTAAAACAGTTTGCTTCTTCTCATGAAATACCACCTCAGAACATATTAAAACAGCCCATTACATACCTCCAAATATAGAAGTGAGAATAGAGGGTTTGTCATACGTAGCATAGATGGCGTTCTCAAAACCCGGGGCTCCATTAGGATCCCTGAAAATAATGAAACATCAGCCATTAAAACCTGGGTTTAAGCCAAGTCAATGCTATCATATCATATATTATCAAACTATATTTCTCATCAACATAAACATGAAGGTGACCATGACTTACTGAGGCTTCATAGACATTTTTAGTTATTAACTGAAGAGGATAACACTTCATTTGAAGTCTTTAAACTGTAAACCTGTTTATGTTTTAATGTATATAATGATAGTTTATGTAAATTGAATGTTTAATATCTTTTTTTCAGCCTCTTTCATCTCTTATATCTTTGGCAACAATATTCACACTACTCTTAGACTAGATCTTATATTCTTTTGTCTGATCTCTTGTATTAATAATAAATTCAGTTGTCATCATGCTCTGTGCTGTGAAATAAGATACAGATATAAACATTGTTAATAATACAAAAGTGGGCCCTTACTTAGCATAATGAAAACATGACATAAATGAATAACATAGATGCTGTGCATTAAGCCCCTATCATAGTTAAAATAAGGACTTAAAAGCAATAATGCAGCATGGACCTGATGCATCAAGTATTTATAAACTGGCAGCTGGTAAATTTTGATTTAGTGTATCTCGACTCACATGAAAGTAATACAGATTTCTTATTGTCAACATTGTGCAAGTTGACACACATCTAATCTGGCAAAACCGTTTAACTTTTTAACACTTATTTTCCAAAATTTATTTGGTAATGGGTTATTACATGCTAGAAAGCACACAGTTAGAATAATATCATTTCAGAAGTAAGCAACTTACATTATATGCACCAACACTTTTTTTTTCATGTTTTTGTTTCAAGTGAAAATACATCATGTACCTGAGACTAGCCTCCTATATTGAGTGAATTCCACTACACCAAAATTATATATAAATTTATTATGCTTTGCTTCATAATACTAGGCTGAGGCTGAATGTATTCAAATTATCAGATCCTTCCAAATATTACTGGTTGTAAATCAAGTAAATTATTCATTATTTGTACAGTCTGGCTTAGAACTATATAACACACTTGCATGTGACTTAAAAGCACAGTCACATCCCACATGTATATATCTATGAATTGATAAGTATTGGGCCCTTTTCACTTTGAGTGGTATAGTTTACTGAACTTATCCAATTCACTGGGAGAGGTTAAAAAGCACTTTCAAGGGTATATACTATCTTTCACAAGTTTTCCACATGTTCTCTTCCTGCTGTTTGCATGGTGACATTTGCTTGGTTTTTGTTGCAAAAAAAAATTGACTTCCAATGCATCTTTAAGGAGGCTGCACTTGGGCCACTCTATTACATAACAGTCAGGCTATGAAGTTGTTTATCTCTCAGACTATACCAGTACAGGAGGGGGGGTGGGGGTGGGGGTGGGGTGGGGGTGGGGGTGGGGGGTTGGGGTTTTTCCAAAGAAACGCCCTTTTGTCAGGAAAAGGTCCAGTCTGGGTAAAACTTGATAAAGGTACACAAAGGTTACATTGTAAAGGGTCCACATTTTCGGAAAAAGACCTCCCCCCCTCTTCCCTTTGAAATTGCTGGCTATGGGTCTGAGACTGTATCACTGGAACCTTAGATTGACTGTCTGGTAAGCAAATCTTGCTTAATGTCTAAGAGAAGATATTTTATGATACATTTCCCCTTCATTGGCCTTTGATTAGCATTACCATAACAACCCTCTCCCTCCTTCCTAGTTTTAGAGGTAGCCTTAAACCTTGCAGTCAACAATGCAAAAGTAAGTTCCTTTGAGACAAGAAAATGTGCAAGAATACAGTTGAATAATAGACTGCAGACTGTGATTCTACAGAACTTAACAGAAAATTTCCAGAAAAATATCTTTGGGTAAATTTTGCCAGTTTCCATTTCTGGCCACATCACTCACTAGTCCGCCATTATTTCTGACTCGACTCTCTCCAAATCTTCGAAAATCTCGCCTGATTTTGCACCAAGATGTGAGACTCTGAGCTACTTCAAATGACCCCCATAGTCACACATCAAACATTGGCACAGTGCAATCTTACTCACCATTTGTACTTAACAATATCAGTATGGATTAAGCGCCAGGTTCTACCTCCGTCTTGAGAGAGGTACAAATCCTGAAAGACATTTTAGAAACAAGGCATGGTATGGTGTGAATTACTTCTTGACAAAATTATCTTTAAATTAAAATTAAAAAAAAAAAAAATTAAAATTAAACATTATGAGGAATCATAATATCCATTCAGTATGCTAATATGCAATGGGCGTTTCTTTTAAGACACTCATAATGCTACGCAATGATTAATATATTCCATTGTGGCCAGATGCCCCTCTTCCCTCACTGACTCCAAACTTTCGTGCATTTTTTTAACTGTTTTTATTCAGACTAGTGCCACATCTCATTTCATTTAATTTTTTTTTACAAATTTTTTAAATTATATAGCAGAGAGATCAAACAGAACTGCACTATCCATTATAGAGCCTTAATTTTCAATAAAATTTGTGACATGATGAATAATAGAGCTCTGACATGTTACATCTTTTTCATACACAAATTAAATGCACACCTTTTTATGTCTTATGTATAAACTATGCAATCACTGCTCAATCCAAACTTGTCACTTTCTTTTTAATGTAAGATGTTAAATTGGATAACCTACCTTGGAAGAATATCCTATTTTTTGGGCAAGTATGAGATTATTGTTACTAGGGTGAAATAGCATTTCATCGCGAAGGATGAAAGGCATAGTAAAATGGCTAAAGGTGGAGCCACCGTCCTGGGTAATATACAGGTCAGATACATCCCCAGTGAGGTTGTGTGCAACAATAAATATCTGAAAAAAAAAAATTAAAAGGATAGATTTCAGTGCTTTTCTCATGCATATTCAAAAGGAAAGAGACTGTGCTCTTTGCCTTAGAAATGCTCGGCCAAATTTTAACATCAAAGATTCAAAATGCAGATAAGATGTAATTTTTCCTTTTATAGTCATTTACATAAGCAAAGTGCACTTTTTTACCCTTATGTTAAAACCTTTTAACAGTAATATCAAACACGCTTAAAGTATACAGGTCTGTGCATTAAGTCTGCTGCAAACTGCTTCAGTGATAATAAATCAAAACATTAAGTACATGTATATAAGTAAAACCACTGCAGCAAAAAAATGTAACAGTAGAATATGAGTGCTGAGTAAATTAAAAGATGGAATACAGCTTACATTATTAGCATCATTAGGATTTTTCTGCAGCCCATTGTCTTTTCTCATGATGACATTGTTAATGCGAGAGTTGATGTCTTCAAATGATCTGCCAAAGTTGGTGCTGAATTCAGAAGTCAAAATAAAAAGTTTAACACCAGGTTATATACAGTATGGTAAGTTTGTGAGCCACATAAACAACAGCTGGGGTAGCGTTAGCATTTTTTTTTTGTTTGTTTGTTTAGCTAAATCGCCACTTTTTTGACAACTTGTTATCCAAATGGTGTTAATTTGACTACAACGAGTCAAATCAAGCCCTTTTTGTTTTGCCAGTTTAAGTCAGCTCTAGCACTTCGTTAAATAGGCGAGTGTAAACGCTACCCCAGAATAGCATATTGTCATAAGTTGTGTAACTTCAAGTATTAGTTGTACACTGCCATTTATACCAGCAGATGGAAAAGCTACAGGTCTTTGGACAGGTAACTATCCAACTGTCTTTTGCACTTTGTCCTTATTTCAATTTTTAACATTCATTAAAAAAATATTCTTCGGGGCCGTTGGAGCTTAGAAGGCGTATCAGTTGGAAAATTAATTTGAACACCCCATTTCAAAATGATACCTATACTCCCGACAAGCTATGAAAACATAAAAATAAATCATGGATCAGTTTGTGTTCAAGGACGCAGACACACATATAAACCTCTACCTATGTTACCCCTATCTCACCTTCTATATAGGACAGATGGCCTAGCCAAATTCCCCATTTCTTCTGTGACTGCAACCAATATGACCTGGAAAAATTCAAATTAGATATAGAAATGTCTCATTTAAAATATCCCAACCATGTATAATATCTACTGTTTGGATTTAAAAAAAATTAAATATACTTACTATTCCAAGAGTTTTTTCTTTACTTTTAATGTCTAATTGATTTTCAGAGAATTTTATCCCATGTGATAAATAAGCCATTCTGAATTATGTTTATTTATATTTATCATCTGTAATAAATTATGGAAAGGGACATGACAATGAAATATTCAAATCCCATAAAAGTTGCAGAATATTTTGCTTGTAATCCAATCGACTAGTCTTTGTACTTTAAAATTTCTCTCTTCAGTTTCTGTTGCCTGCCACTTATTACTCAACAAGTGCTTTCCTGCCATGGCGGTATTAATAAGACTTGATAGTGAAACCAAAACTACTTTAACTTACCCCAGAATTGTCGCCTGCCCACGCTAGGGCCATGCTCGCTTTGGTTTCATTCACAAACTGGTGCTGAAAACAAATCGGAATAAATCTAAACATCAATTATACATACATTGTGTGCCATTTCCCAACCATAGGCCCTATTGGCTGGCAATATCATATCAAGTCTGTCAGAGTTATATGCTTCAGGAATGCATGTTAACCTAAGCCCACGGCTGTGAAACTTCCGCAATAATCTGAATCTGAATATGTAATAATAAATGAAAAGCACTCTCATTAAACTCCCATATACTGAAAACGCTAGAAAAATATATTTTACCGTGTTCACAAAGTCTGGAGTTGTAAAATCTAGCTGGTTTTTCTGCTGCTCACACGTCGTGTCCTCTGCATCACGACGAAATCGCTGATTTCTTCCTGGAAGGTTCAGATCATAATCTCTTTTCACGCGAGTCAACTCGTCTGTACTCCTCAAATAATTCTGCACCGATGAGTCTTTCATTTTTTGCGTCTTCTCCATATGAATGTCAAGCGAACAGCATTTCTGGATACAAATTATGTCGCATAATAAAAGCAAAACTAGTCCTCCTTCCTTGAACGCCATTTTACGGGTATGTTGTGACTAGTCACGTGAAACAGGTGGCTCAAGATGTCAGCACCATCTTGATATGCCATCCATGACGAGCCTTGATTTATTGATCTTTGCCTCTCTTTACTGTCATATATCTAGTCCATTTTTCGTTTTTCTAATGTTTGTGAATGTTGAACGATTTTAATTTCTTTTGGTGTGAATATGAATATATTGAAAAGTTGAAAAGTTAAAATTGTGTTAATATGTGGGACTCTCTTGGCAAGACAAGCTTAACAGATAAACAATTTTCGGGCAAAGGTACCCAAAATGTCACAAATAGCGAAACTAAAGGTAAAGACTGTTATATAGTCACTGTGCTTATCATTTTATGTTTTTATATGAACATTTAAGGTTACTTCGTTTTCATTATTGTCTTTATTTCTCTGCTTACGCAAGTTAGTTGCAGTGACCCAACTCCACGTGCACCTTACAGTAACACGAGTGTGACCATGAGTACCACAAAGTCCATGAATCATATTTCAGATTGTTTATCCTTGCTTGCCAAGTTTTTCAATTCACTGTTTTTATAACGCTCCAAAAGATGTAGTCGTTTTCTCAAAAAAAAAAAAAAATGTAACAAACTACATCAAGTTAAAGCCCTTAAAATTAATATTCAATGTGTTTTTAAACGTTTAAATATTTATAAATATTATAAGAATGCCACCATGTCTCATGCCTGCATACAAGGCCAGTCATTGTTTAGATTGTCTCATGTGCCCCCCGTCCACACCCACACACTTACACATGCACGCACGCATCGCACCAAGCCTGTAGCCAGCAATTTCAAAGAGAAGAGGGGGAGAGGGGATTTTTTTCTGAGAAAGTGGACTTTTTAAAGTCAAACTTTACTACGTGTACAAAAATGCCGTAAGTCATATATTACCTATAGCAAATATATTACGTCAGACTCAAAAGCTTCTTTTTGGTTAGCCCTTTAAATCCTTTCAAGTTTGAGATGAGTCTATACTGTACCGGTACATATAATTTAAAGCTGTGTTCACAGTGTAGTTATTGTACTAGCAAGATCAATCTACTTCAGTGGGGATTCTCACTAAGGGGCAGTCAGTGTAATCAGCACAATTGTCTTGCATGCCTCCTCATAACTTAAAGAACTTAAGGAAAGTCGGGGAAAACTTTGTGGTGCATGATGTTGTTCATGGTGCTTTGCGAGGGGGCATGCCAGACAATTAAGCTGATTCCATGACTGTGAAAATCCCCACTGAGATAGATCAATCTTGCTATTATAATAACTTCTGTTCTGAACACAGCCTACAATTCTTACTCCTTCCCCCCCCCTTCCTAAAAAAGTACCTGTATGCAACAGTTAAGACATGCAATGCAATAGTAAGCAAGCTCTCCCTCTTTCCCCCAGCAAAATCATCTGTGCACAGTGATGGATTTTAAGCCTGATCAATATGTTATTCATGAATGATCCTCATTGTTATGTCTATCAGGGAATGGTTGCCTTGGTAACAGGTGGGGCTTCTGGTCTTGGCTGTGGGACAGTTCAAAGGTTTATTCGTGAAGGTGCCAAAGTTGTCCTTGTTGACCTCCCTAGTTCCGATGGGAACAAGATTGCTGAAGATCTTGGCAAGCCATGTGTCTTTGCTCCTGCAGATGTAAGTTTTATTTAAATTTTTTTATTATTATTATTGAATTATTAATTGTGCTGCATGTTCCAGCTAGGTGAAAATAAAGTAGACTTCATGTAACCTGTAGGCTTGAATTTTCATGGTTTAACCATTCCTATGATATGTACTATATGTGCTAATAAATGGCATGAGAAATATGCATAACTTACGCTCATACGTAATATGATTTATTTTAAGATACTAGTATGCTTTCATTGGGCCGTATGCATAAAAATGAAGCAAATATAGCAGAAGCAAAATGTAAAAGCATATGCTTGAAGTTAAAAGTAAAAGTAGAAGCATTCACTTGGTTTGGTATGCATAATCTTTCACTTCAAGCCCCTTTAATACACACTGAAATTGGGGAATTCAGTAGCTCAGAAACTGGGTTATATTTTATAGGCACACTAAGAATGGAGAAACTAAAAGCCTTGATGATGTGTAGTAACCCCATGCCATATTATTTTGAGTGTACTTCTTTTTGGTAAATAGGAAAAATGACAAAATGTCAAGACTGACCCACCTATGCACTATATTCATACCCCAACCCATCTACCCCACTCACCCCATGCACCCCACCCACCCCACCCTATGCACCCCATGCACCCACCCCGTGGCACTAGTTCGGCCATGGCAGATTTTGTAGAACCAGTTTCCCTTTCAGGTCACCTCTGAGAGTGACGTTTCTGCAGCTGTGGAGATGGCTAAGAAAGAGTTTGGGAAACTCGATGTTGCTGTCAATTGTGCAGGCATAGGGATTGCCATCAAAACTTACAACAAGGGAAAGGCAAGACCGCATTCACTGGAAGCATTTGAAGAAGTTATAAAGGTAAGCTCTGTGATACATTTTGATTCATGACAAACCAGTATCTCTGTAGTCTTTAAATTAAAATCGTGTTTACTTTATCATGTAATGAAGGATAACATTTATTTTACATTTAGGTGGATGGTCTAAAAAACAATAATTATCTGCAATGAAATTGACTGATACATGAAAAATGTAAACGAGTGACAAGTGGAAAAGGCAACCATAAAATGTATCTTAGGATGAAATCGAATTTGATTCTTCAGCAAACACTTGGTTTCAATAAGGAGTTTAAGAATTGGACTTCCAGTATCACTTTTTTCTTTCAGCCGCAGTTAACTGCATATTTAAAATTTAAACACAATCACTGTGAAAAAATGTTTTCATTTTTCATTTCTGTGATCAAAACAGCTGTAGTTTCTAAATGTTTTTAATGGATAAAACAAGATCTGCTCAGGGGTAAGTAATCTTTTCATTTGCTTTCAACCACAACAACCCATAACCACATTAAAATTATTTCAGGTCAACACTGTAGGGACATTCAATGTTTGCCGCCTTGTTACAGGATTAATGCTTGACAACGAACCTACAGTCGATGGCCAGAGAGGTGTTATTGTGAACACGTCCAGTGTGGCTGGCTATGAGGGTCAAACTGGACAGGTGGCGTATTCGGCCAGTAAAGGAGGGATAATAGGGATGTGTTTACCGATGGCCAGGGACCTGTCTCTCTTGGGGATAAGAGTCGTTACCATAGCACCAGGTAATACCCAATTCAATGTAAATGGTGTTAGTAAATTTGGTTTAAGAGAAAACTTTAATTTTGTTTTTTTTTGGCTGAAATATGAGACATAAACCCTGGAGCATTGTCACAGTACTGTCAATTTAAAGTCTCTTTATTCTTTTTTTTTTCTCTGTTTTATTGATTATTTATTTGAATATTTTTTTCAGGTTTATTTAAGACGCCCCTCTTGATGAAGTTACCAGATAAAGTCCAGGATGTTCTTGCCAAGAGTGTGCCATTCCCACCAATGCTGGGAGACCCAGATGTTTATGCTCACATGGTTCAGTGCATAGTAGAGAACCCGTACCTGAATGGAGAGACTATACGTCTGGATGGTGCTCTGCGCATGATGCCTTAGTGAAATTAATGTACGCTGCACCTGGGGTGGCACTAGGATTTTTTAAAAATTTTTAGAAAAAAGGAATCAAATTAGGTTTATAAATTTTAGAAGCAGCAACTGCACATCGAGATTTTTTGGACGAAAAACAAGACAGAATCATGTTATCCAGTGGGTTTTTGGCAGATCATGTGAGTTGAAGAACCTTTGCATCAGTGTTTATTACAAATCCTCACTTCTGGTTATATATGTGGAAGAAGGTTACAGAAGGCAGAGTGCATTTTCTGCTTTGCAACATCACAGAATGCAAAAGGATGTAATATTTTGTCATTTTATCTCCTTTTTTAGTATTTGAAAATCATCAAGTATAAATCTCAAATGATCTGTGTGCATTGAAATTATTTAAATATTTTAATTGATTGCGTAAGATTATAAGAGGTAAGAACAAGTGTAATAATTAAAAATAATTGTGGTTTGCTAGAATTTGTATGTGACATCTGTTAAGAAAACAAGGCAGCAAAATTATCAAATGTACAGAGATTAATAAATAAAGATTGATCAAAGACACCACATAGCTTAATTTTGATTAGGATTAAAAATTAGAGTTACAGTGTGGGGGAATACTGCAAAGTACCAAGGGTTGTTTTTTTTATCTTTCTTTACTCAAACCTTACTAACTGAATAAAAAACTGCATATAATAGCAATGCATCAATTGGAAAATATCTGCATACACAAAAAGCTAGATTTATCACTTTCTCTCACCAGAGTTTTAGATAAAGTAGATTTTGCTAATGTACAGGGTGGTGAAAATAATAATAATAATAATAATAATATAGATAAATAAATAAAAAAGGGGTGGGGGTCCATTTCTGGTAAAGAAGCATTTTGTGTTGAAATGGAAAGGAATAGGAACAGTTGGTCAAATTCTTGCTCTTCTTGTGATGTGTCTGTACATAAAAAATTATAGGTTGCAACCGTAAATTTCTGTCTTGTTAACTTGCCACAAATTTGGGTGTGTTAATCTGTTAACCTGATTGCATTCAGCGAGAATCCCAACGGAGTTAGTTTGAAATCTGATACAAAAGTTTCATTGTGAATACAACTTACTGTATATGCTACCCTCTACCAGGGTACGTGGCATTATATATAGCCTTTAGGGAAATCTTGAAAAAGCCACCCTGTGACCTTTGGCCAGATGGAAGCAATTAAATCTGCGAGCGTGCAGATGGCATTGTACCCACTCTGTAGGGAATTACTACAGGACATTTCTAAGATTCAGATTCTTTAATTGATAAACACCTTCACATACAATTAAGGTACAATCAATGACTGCACAACTAACTATGACAAAGCACAAACAAACAAGTACAAAAGTTAACTTCAATCTGAAGTAAAAGCTATTCGTAAGGGGTTGTTTTTGTTTGTTACAAAAGAGCAAGTGAATAAAATCGGAGCAATTAATTGTATAGATTGCTGTCAAGGGGACTGGGCTTGGGCTTGTTAATTAAGTGGCAGTGCCTGAGCAGTTATGCAAACAATTGCCAGCCATGTGATCATCATTGAGATTTCATCACAACGTGACAGAGAATGGAATGACTACCTTTTTATCTAAAGACATATCTATGAATAAAAAAATCAATCTGTCGGCCTGATAATACTGAAAGCACCCATACGCTTTTTCTGTTTCACCCAATCGCACTTTATTTATCGGTTGTGTTAGTTGAGTATGAATTAATGCGCAGGCGCAGAATTTACTTCCGAAAGAGGCCAAAATGGCGTTGAGGCTTTTAAGGTCGGCATCTTCTGTCACAAAAACGCTCACTGGACGACAAAAGGTAAATATATTATGATGTAAGACAGTCAGATATTATCTTTGTAATTTTTTTGCTTGAATATGTCGGTGAAATCTAGATGCATTGGAAGACGGGGATATTATCAATTCAACTTTTCAAGACCATCGCCCGACTTGACTCGAGCCGTGGTGTTGTCACGTTTTCCATCGGCTGCACTTAAGATGCTTGCCCAGTGAGGATAACGTCGAACAGTTGTTTTTAAACTCTTTTTCAGTTGACTGAAACGTATTGCAAACCTTATTGGAAATGGCACATACGATGAAGAAATGTTGCGGACGTCATTGTTATGGATACTCCAAGGCAAAAGCAGTATTCATTAGGTTATCAACTCTTACCCAAAAATTACATAGTATCGTTAACATTGCCCCTTACCAACTTACTTGGTAAAGGATTTTAAATATATATATACCTATTTCTCCTCAGCTTCCTGTGTGGTGTTTGGCAAGCAGCAGGACTTTTTCAGCACAGCCAGAACTTGTCCTTAATGTGCCAGAAACCAAATTGACCCAATTGCCCAATGGTTTCAGAGTAACCTCTGAAGACTCTGGTCTTCCCACCTGTACGGTAAGTCTCTTAGGACTCGGCTCTTCTCACCTGTGTGGTAAGTGTTTAAGCACCTGGTCTTCCCACCTGTGTGGTAAGTGATTTGTGCTTAATGTCATGTTGGTTTTCATTCAGTCAAGTCTCCATGTAGCTTAAGCAGTAGCTAGTGCTTGGGCACTCATATTTTCAGCTCTAAACTTCATTTTCTCAGAAAAACCACGGCTTAGTTTAATTTTCAAGACTTAAAATTTAAGTCTGTTTGACCAAAGATGAATCTGTAGTAGTCCTATGGGATAAAAGATTGTGTTTGTTTTTTTAACTAAAAACAACATGGCAAATGTTATAGACCAACTAACTTTAATTGACTGTTATTGATTAATACGAAAAAGTTATGACCAGTTTCCCACGTGACATTACACCGATGGCTAGCCAATCTCAAAAGTCTGACTTAAGCCCAAATATATATGAAAATATGAAATGCTTGCAGAAATGCGATTTCGATTACCAATCTTTGTTTAACTTTTTATTTAGGTGGGTCTTTTCATTGATGCTGGCAGTCGTTATGAAGATCCATCTAATAATGGAACGGCACACTTTTTAGAACATCTTGCTTTCAAGGTAAATGTAGAAATATTTTTAAGACATATAATGCATGTTGGTTCTTTATTTATAATAAGAAATTCTTTGAAATATATTGCACTTTTCCTTTTATCACAAAGGTGCGCTCTATTTAATTTTTTTTCTGATTATTTCAGTTTCTCTTTTTCACCGTTTTAGTTTAGCACATAGAACAGTAAATTTTAATTCTGAGGACTTGTGCTTCATGTTAGGGTCTTTTCTGAATATAGGAGTTCATTTTATCTATCAGTATGTACATCCAAATATTATATATAATAGAGTGGCTTGGTGTGTTAGAATCAGGATCTCAGAGTTCTTTATTCTTGCTTGGTGTTTGGTTAAACTTTAGGGCATGCAGTCCATGCAGCTTTGATAATGTAGATGTGAGTTGGAGGATTGGTTCCTTGTCCAAACACACCAAAGTTCATCACAAAGCCAGTGGTAGTGATATGTGATGGTCGCATGTTTATACGGATGTTACCACCATGCCTAAATTAAAAAAAAAAAGAAAATGATATGTAGAAATAATACAAATAAATCAATAAATTAATTAGATGATAAAAATAAAATATAATAAGACTTCTTGATATGTTTTGTCAGCTCATTATGTTAAATATATGAAACATTTCATACAAACAGTGAAGAATTAAGTTGACTCCTTTGGTATATACTATATTTATAAATATATATGTACTTGTATGGTAATTATTTACAAATTTAGAATTAATTGCCATTCTATTAAATTCTGACTTACATTCTTTTATGTGCTATGTATTTTTACTGATATATGTTGGTGTACATGATAACATAAAGAGAACACACCTTACCAGGAATCGAGTAAAGAGATAGCAGTCACAACATCAGGGGAACTGGCAAATGGCTTCTTGAAAGTGACATGTTTCAACCACTCGCAGTGTGCAGCATCAAGTTTACAATAATTTGATAACACTGATCCAATTTGACCTTCAGAGGTTAAAGAAGGGATAATTGACATTTTTCACACCACTGTTGGATTAGATATTTTGATATTTGCAAAGGGTTTCTTCATAATCCTCTTAAATCTACATTGGTATAAACTTATTCAAATTGTTGAAATTATCTTAAGCCAGTAAAAACTTTAAATCATTTAAATCACATGTAAGGATTATAAAGTGGGGTTTACTAAGAAGAAAATAATAATAAAAAATAATAAAAATAAAAAATAAAAAAGACATAAGAAGTGCATGAGTTTGCCAATCTCTTGAATTGAAGTAAGACCGAAGGTCTTTTCAAATTGGAGAAAGTGTGACAAAATATGCTATGTCCATTTCTGCAGATTTTTAAACATTAAAATATTATTGTTTTAATTTGCATTTAAGCAGAGCACAGTAAAAAGGACATAACCAAGGAAAAACCTAACTTGATAATGGGGAAACTGCTTAAATGTTTTCTTTTATCTGCTTTAGTGGACAATCTTGAACCCTTCGTCGCATTTGTGTGGGATATAATAAAACAAAAATTAGGAAAAATTCGCATCCAGTTACGAGTCCTGCAGTGTGCCTTTTTTTCCAATGGATAACCTTGGGTGTAGGTGTTCAGGTATAACAACATTAAGAGAACATACGCGGAAGACTTGCTCATCATTGGTGTCTTCATCTCTACTCAAGTCCGCATATATTGTGCCCAGTAGTTTTCTCTTGTTTATTTAAATGTTCCTGCCGTGCAGATGATGTAAATACGTCTATTTGAAAGCAATTGATAACATCACAGTAACAGGTCTTGTTTCCTAGAAGTCATGAGTGACGGGTTTGGATTTGTATTACACAGTTGAGTAAACTGAACAGCAGTGATAGATGATACAATCTTGATGACGAATCTGATTTCCTTAAATTCCGTGGGTGTTGCCACATGATTAATTCAGCTTAGACAATTTGAATGGTTTGACTTGCACACTTATACAAAGATGTCTTCTGTGTCAAAATTATATATCTGAAATGGAACAAGCCAAAATTTCATAGAAAAAGGAGTGACATTTGATTAAGATGAAATGGTTTAAAGTCTGTACTAGGTTAATGTTTTAGACAACAAGATGATGCCCTTCATATGGAATTATTAATTCTAAATGATCCAGGATTTTAAACTCAATGGGGTTAATTATTGCTAAGGGCTGGCTTTAATAGTAATATTTGTTTATATTTTTTTGATGCTTTCGTATTTTGAATTACGAAACATTATCCATATGATTTTGTCTTAAAAGGCCCAATGATGATTAGTAGTTAAAACACACACACGTCCATGAGTGTATGATTGCATATACAGAGGAAAAACAAATGAGACCTTACTAGGGAGCAAGTACAGAGATCTTGGTCACAATATCAGATGGACTGGCAAATGCCTTTTCAAAATAATAATAATAATTATTATAATAATAGTAATTTTTCAACCACTGGCAGTGGCTTTGACCAAAATTACAATATTAGTCTAGTAATTTGATGCCCCAAAACCAATTTGAACTTTTAGTGAAAAAAAAAGAACTTATTTAATGACGCTTTGATAGTTATTAACCTTTTTACATCACTGGCTAAGTCAGGATTTTTGCAGTTAGGAATGGATTGACCATAATCATCTGAGGTCTACTTATGCAAAGTATTTGCAGAGCATTGAAATAACCTTAAACCACCAGAAATGTGAAAATTTGCAAACCACATGATTGCTAAGTTAAAAAACTTTGTGAAAGCTGACCGATTCCTTATGGTTCCATCCTCACCAATTTTTTCTTATTGGTTTTCTGACTAACAGTCTCCCCAACTACCAGACTCGGCACCAAAGGATCCCAAAGTCGCTGGTATATTGGACCACACTACCTGTTTCAAGGTGTGCATCAGTACACATTTCACGTATCATACCTCTGTACAAATTTTGAGATGAGATGCACTACTTTCCAACCCTGCTGAGAATCATCACTATCACATTGCATACAAGGCAAGAGCAGTGTTGCGTCTGACACTTCTAAGAGCGTACTGACGCACACCTTAATAACGAGTAATGTGGTCCGATCTACTGGTGAATTTAGGATCATTCATTGCTGAGTCTGGTAGTTGGGTAGGACTGACTAAGCCAGCCTCTAGACCCCTGATATTAAGGTCACTGAGTCAATTTCTTCATTCTATATTGCTTACAATCCAAAATCATGTCTGAGATAAGAAAAACAAAAACTAATGATGGTGGTCATATCTTTTATTCAAATGCTTTCTCATTTCGAGAGAGAGAGTAAGCAAAGAAAATCGACTTTATTCTAAGGACACTTGTCTCAGCTTAGATTCATTACTGAATATGATTGTTCATTTTATCCATGTCTACATCCAAATATTTCAGTGTCTCTGTGTAGAAATTCAATTTGGTGTCCAATTCTTGCTTGGTTAAACGTCTTAGAGGCAGGCAGTCCATGTGGCTCTGACCCGGTAGATGTGGCCTCTGGTTATGGGTACCACACCAAAGTCAATGTCAAAGCCAGCAGTAGTGATAGTTGTTAGGACAGGGTGCACTCTTATGTTGATGTTACCACCATTCCAATTACTAATTATTTGCATGTGAAAAAATGTTGGAAAAAATGGTTAGAAATGTTTAGACAACAGGACATGCATATATGAATCATTTCGAAGTAACAGTGAGGATTAGACTTAATTACTAAATGCATTTATGAACGAAGATTCAGAGATGTCACATGACCCAAAAGATGCATCAAGTGGCTTAATAAAACATTATTTCAAAGTTGAATAACTTCAACAGTTATGAAGATATTGTAATGGAATTTGGAATATTCTTCTAGAAAAATTATGCTTTTTAATAAGTGCTAAAAATTTTATGATGGTACCTTTCTTAGTTTTGGACACCTAAAAAACTTAAATTTTGAATTAAGAAGTGGCATGCTAACATGACATAATGGCTGAACTAGTGTAGGCACATTTGTTTCTATAACTTTTTAATGAATATATTGTCTCTTATCATTTGGTATCAATACAATAAGAACTGTGGAAAATCAAAAAAAGTGGAAAGTTGGGTAGAACCTATGGCTCCCAACTTATGGATAATATTAGTAGCATTTGATTTGTAGGTACTTTTAATAAGAAATCATTTTAACATGCCATGTCATCCAGAATACTTCAGATTTTGATTGTCGTAAATTTTGTAGTTATGTTATTTCTTTCTCTTTTTTTTTTTTTTTTTGATAGAATATGTAGAATTTAGAAATGGTAAGCATGAGGATGTTCCTCGATTGAAATACCTACACATGTCCATGATTGCTAATTGCATAGAGGAAAACAAATGAGGTCTTACCCAGATTGGAGTCCAAAGATAGCTGTCACAACCTTAGGTTTTCTGGGAAATGCATTGTCAAAAGTGACAGGTTTTACCCACTGGCAGTTGGATCCTACTTGGCAAAATGCTGATACCACAGTTCCAATTTGACCTTCAAGTGACAAAACAAAAAAAGAGATCTGAGAACTACATTTTGCAAATACAAATAATTCCATGGATAAGAATTGACCAAAAACCACCTAAAATTTGTAATAAGGCAAACCGCATGTAAGTGTTGTAATGGGATTGCCTAGATTACAATAAAAAGCCAACAATGTAGTGAAGTTCTTGCATACCCTTTGTCCTTCCCTTAATGGAAACAGAAAATCTCTTGAAAGAGGAAAATGTGACAAAATGAACTTAGACTACATCAGCAGATTGAATTTATATAAATTTATTTCTTCTTTCTTTTATAAAAAAAATCATTTTGCCATTTTTATCATACAGCAAAAAATTGTAAAGAGCCCTAATTTGATGACAAAGAAACACTGTTAGTGTATTTCCTGTTTTCTGATTGATACTTCAGAACCTTTACACCCCATTTCCATAGATTTTTAGATCAATCTATCCCTGTGGGGAGTCTCACTAGATTACTGTCGGCTTGGCCGGCTTAAGCGTCTTTCCCGCCTACTGAAAGCTGTAAGGGGGTAATTAACTATGGTGCCCGCTCAGCTGGCTACAATTTAGCGTGAACCCCCAGGGAGTTAGATCGATCTAAATCTCTGGGAAAGCACCCTTTTGTCACAATTGGGATATGATAAAGCGAGACTTATAAAAAACTCACAATATCCTGCGGCGTATGAGCCCAGAGAGAGCAGCAACAGGAGACAGGAAATGGAAGACATCTTGGTCATCGTTGGCACCTTCACTTCAGCTGAAGACTGGAGGCAGTATGCCCTGTGGTAGCTGTTGGTCTTTATTTATAGGTTTCTTTTGTGCAAATTATTTGAATCTGCTTATTTGTGAAATTACAATTACAAAAGTTTTTGTCTTGTTTCATGTAATTTATAGCAGGTACTTGTTTATTTATTTTTTCTCTTTTCGAAGTATTTGTCTATTTACAGTAATCTGGATAACATGGTGACAGTCTGTAGGGACGTTTCAAGGACTAAATTAAAAATAAAGCGTGATAGGGAGGTGCCTTAATGAAAAAATCGTGACAAGACAGATAGGAATACATTTGAATGTGAAGTGGCTTAGCATAAAGAATTGTCAAATCGTGACAAGTCAAGTAAAGTTCATTTGAATCTGCTGTCTATAGTGATGTTGATTTTGTTTAAAAAATGTTCAAATCGTGACATGGTCTTAATAAGCACCAAATTTGGCATGCAGTTTCCTTCTGACATGCTTAATCAAATTCGCCACTTAACCCTCTGGAAAAGTACAGGGTTAAGTTAAAAAAAAATAGGGGATTCTACAGAAAAATACATTTATTGGTAATTTATCATCTAATTTCATTTGTATTCTTTTGAAAACGGGTTAAAAAAAGTTTGTTCCTTGCCATTTATGATGTGAAAAACCCTGAGCAACGAACTTGATATGATAACAAGTGATGTAGATACTGTATGTATATTTCCAGAGAATCTCATAAATTGGTGGTCATATTGGAATTTTTTACCAAACGGAGTAATTTTGAGAGAGCTACCAGTCTAATGTGATGAAAAATGCCAAGAAAAATTTAATTTTTCTGGTTTGAGATATCTTGATCTTGTTTTCAGACCCACGTACACTTTTAAAATCTGCATTGAGAGAAATACCATACATAGTTGCAACTTAAGGAGTAGATTTATTAATAAGATGCAACGTGCCTTGATTCAAAATGCTACACCTGATTGTGAAAAGGGTGCATATCATGAAAGTAAAATGTGTAATCATACTACTACTCGGGTAATGACTCA
>NW_019775384.1:264052-316452 GCF_001039355.2 Lingula anatina | reverse complement strand
GGGTTAAAAATAATTGATACCGATCTCCCGTCACGCTCTTCCACGAAAGAACGCCCTTGTATGAATATAAAAATTGCCTTCTCGTCTCGCTCGGATCGCGAACGATCTCTGGCTGACGATCTTCTGCGAACGAAGTCCATTGAACGAATGTGAAAATTGCTTTCTCTTTTCGCTCAGATCATGCTCGATCTCCTGCTGAAGATACGAAAATTGGCTTCTCATCTCGCTGCGGTCGGTAACTATCTCTTGTTCCCGATCCTCGGTTAACGAAGTCTCTTGAACAAATATGAAAATTGCCTTCTCGTCTCTTTCGGATTGCGAACAATCTCTCGCCGAAGATATAAAAATTGCCTTTGTTATGTATTAGCTTTGTCAGGTGCCATACGTATAAAGATCCGAAAGGTGTCCCCTTTCATAATTTGGCGGCAAGTTAGGTCATATTTCATTTAGGGCCTACACGTGTTTTGTACCGAATGTAGATCATTCTTGTCACTTCTGCATTATATATTTTAAAGTCAATGGAAACATTTTATTGTGTTTTGTAAGCTTTAGGTAGTAGTTACGTCGTGACTGAAAAACAGCGTGCACTACAAAGTAGTATAATATTCATACGTCAAATTACTGCAATGGATTTTCATACGACGTCCACAGCTGCCCCGACAAGTCAAGACTTTTTTAATCGTAAGCCATCCAGCCTTCTAAATTTGAAAACATAGGCCGTCCAGTGATGACAGCGGCCGTTCAATTGGCAGCTGGAGGGCTCGCTGAAAAAAGCCTTGCTTAGAATGGTATATTTATTGAACTAGGGGCTTACTGACAAACTTTGAAAACATATGCAAATTATGCCCGCTTGTATCAAGCCAAATTCTAAATAACGGTGAGGCACCTTTGTTCGATGTGGTTTGTTGCGGTTATCCCGAGTTGTCAGAAAATAATCTTAAGAACAGTTGATCGTTGTAGGATTCTTGCACCTTCTTGCTATCCTATTCGTCATATCCATGGTCAGATTAATGATGAATCTTCTAAAAGTTGAACTTATATATGGTATCATCCAAAATCAACCAATTATATTACAGGATAAAGCTCTGTTTGTTTGTGAAAATTACCCATATCACCCTGTTAGTTTAGGGTTAAGCTGGGTCAAGTCCGTGTCAAAATTCTTTAGAGCTTTGCAGGAAATATTTTTTTGTTTCTCTGGCTCCTTATAAAGCCCGTTGTCCAGATTTTATCTAGTGTCCCCAGGTCTGCTGGAACTGCTCTTTGAAAATAACACAGGTAGATTTTTATCTGAGATAAATCTCGCCAGCGAGTGTGTATTCGACACACTTAATATAAAGGCTACCTGAGAGTTGAAGGGCATTCAAACCTCCAATTAAGAGGCAAAGGAAGTTCCAGCTAGATGGACGATTAAGATAGGACTTCTGGAGGTAGCTAGTATTGTTTATTTACCTCAGTTCTGTGAAAGCAAACGAGACGGGGGGCGTCAGAACAGTGGTGCGTATACGATTCATACAGAAGATTTGTACATTCAGGTGACTCTTACTTGCAATCGAAGAGGATTTTCGATTATTTTTCGTGAAAAATACACTAAATTTATAGAGAATAATATCATGATTGGCTCAAAAAATTGTACGCACAGTCCATCCGTGCATATGCCTAGTTACGCCCATGAAGTACCCCACCTGACATTGGAGGCTATTGTTTATATGCTAGCATTTACCACCTCAGGTGGCTTTACGCTTTCCAGGCGGAATCAGAACCATGAGATATCCCAAGCATATTGTCATCTGTAGTAAACCACACTGAGATGCAGGGGAGTGTAGTTTATAAGAACCAGACTGTACTTTTAAGAGGGGCGTTTAGGTACCAGTAAGACATTGAGTGTGTTGGGACTGTAATTAATTAATTCCTTGTGTCTGGCCTCAAGTTGTGCCGATACGATGCAGTACAACTTTGCTGTTTGTAATTGGGATCCCTGAATTGTAATTTAATATTGATCTAGAATAATTACTGCCAAAAGTTTTCATTTCAAAAGAACTTTTCCATCAATTCATTTGGTGAACAATTATAAGGTGCAGAAGTTTCATGCTACAGTTCATGTTAGTTGTTATTTAAGAGTCAAAGCTTTCTCAGTTCTAAATTGCTCAGCTAAAATTAATTTTACATTCTGACATTGTTTCCGTGTGTGTTTAGAACACTGTCTGCCCGCGTTGTTCCCGTCAATGTTGGGAAAGTCTGTTGTTTACCCTGACAAACCAAATTTTTGTTTTAAAATCAGTTTATATTAACTGATTTGTTTTTCTTTCTTTCTTCCTTTATTTTTTTTATTATTATTATTATTATTTTTGTAAAGAGCCAGGTTCTTGCATGATGGGATCATTTTGACAAAAGATATTGATATTGATTTATTTTGTGCTCTTTCATCATTTAAGTATTGAGTCACCACATTAGAATGGTTTTGTTGAAACTGTTTTAGGCAGTTTTGTCATTTATATATCTATACACTTGACAGCTGCTTGACATAGTGCTGTCTTGTAACATGATGTAATATTTGGGATATTTTAATTTTTAAAGTTGATCATGTGGCATGTTTTCATATGAATGGCTTACTGTTTGGTGTACATATATATGTATCATACAAATTTCATGCTTCTATATACATATGTTGATGAACTTTTAGGGCACTGGAAGCAGAACAAAAACTCAGCTGGAGCTGGAGGTGGAGAACATGGGTGCCCATTTAAACGCCTACACTTCTAGAGAAACCACTGTGTATCACGCTAAGATATTCTCTCAGGACATAGAAAAAGGTTTGGAGTTTTTTTTGCTTTGCTTTGGGTGATCCTTGGTTGCAGACCCATTGTTTGACAAATTTTACAAATCATAATGTCTGGGATGTTGTTAACCTGTAGAATCATTTTGATATGTTGGACTCTTTGTCTTCACCTGAGAATTGCTAAGAAACACTCTCAAAGATGGAATCACCATTTGATAGAAGTTCTATTCAAATGCTCTGCTCAAGCATTGCAATAAAAACAGTTCACAGGCTAACCAGTAGCCCATGCTGTGGACACTTGTTATTGTATTTTTTTCGGAATCAGTAGCGCTTGCTGTGGACACTTGTTATTGTATTTTTTTTGGAATCAGTAGCGCTTGCTGTGGACACTTGTTATTGTATTTTTTTCGGAATCAGTAGCGCTTGCTGTGGACACTTGTTATTGTATTTTTTCAGGGGTAGAGATCCTCGCAGACATTGTTCGTAACAGTAACCTGAACGAGGAGGACATAGAGCAGGAACGCAGCGTGATTTTGCGAGAAATGCAGGAAGTGGAGACCAACCTGCAGGAGGTGGTGTTTGACTACCTCCACATGACTGCCTATCAAAACACTCCCCTGGGGATGACCATCCTGGGGCCTGAGGACAACATCAAGTGAGATTTTAAAGAAAATTATTTGTTTTTACTTTCAAAACCTTCTTTTTTTTTTTCAAGAAATTTAATATGATGGTGATCTTCATGTTGAAGCTTATTGTTGTTCATTTGTTTCAGTTTGACCAAATACAGAGAAATTAATATTTTTCTTGGCCCTGAGACTATTTCTTTAGACAATGAATTGTATTAATTTTAATCTAGAAATTTTATTATTTTTGGTACTGTTGCCCTTGAGCATCTATCCAAAGACAGGAAATTAGGGTCTGTCTGTTAAGTATTAGATTTTGTGTGATAAATTAATGGTTATTTCAGTTTTTTTTTTTTTTTTCTTTTTTTTTTTTTAATTTCTTGTTGATCTTTTTGTCAAGGTCAATCAGGCGAGCAGATCTGAAGCAGTATGTAGATACCCATTATGTAGCTCCCAGAATGGTGCTAGCAGCAGCAGGAGGTAAGAGATGATATGATCTTAAAAAGAAGGGATACTTTTTACCAGAGGCTTTGCACGTTAAAGACCAGAAGCTGCTTTTTCTGCTTTATTAATTTTTTTACCAAAATGTATGTTTAATGTTTTTCTCTTTATATCACCTTAGAACCTGCTTTGTTTGAATTACCACCTTTTTTTTTTTTTTTTTTTTTTTTGACGAGATGCATTTCAGATTTTTCTCTCATTATCCTTCTAGGTGTGGATCATGATAAACTGGTTAAGCTTGCTGAGAAATATTTTGGTGATATGCCAGAAACTAAAGAAGACTTCACACCAGCAAAATGCAAGTTCACAGGCGCTGATGTGAGTGGCATTTCCTTTTGATGTAGATCCTTGTTATTTTCTAATTAAAGTAACAGGTTGTATGGTAGTTAATGTGATTTCCCTTATTTTAAATTTACCAATTATTTTCTTGAATTTAATTATATGAAAATTGTACTATTTTAGCTATGTTAGATTTTTTTGCCAGATTTGTGGCAAGATTCCCATCACTCCAAGTCTGTGGCAAGATTTTCTTTTCACTCCAGATCTGTTGCAAGATATTTTGTTCTCAAGATCTGTGTGCAAAAAAGCTTGCCAACACACTAACAACCAGCACAATACCTTTTTTTCTTCTGAAATGTATAAGCAGGGTTAAAGCCATCATGTTAACACGTCTATACATTATTTTATGATTTTAGGGCAATTCCCCCCCCCCCCCAACAGTTCCCCCAAAGGAATATATATTTATATATAAATATAAAGTAAAGACTGTTAAGTTCAAAACATTTAATCCATTTTTTATTTTTAAACAAATTTTTAAATAAAAAATCCCTTTTTCATTGAGTACAAGCACAGAAAGTTTTATTAAATACCTAATCAAAGTATAACCACCTATCCTCCAGGTAAAGGTGGGATAAAGAGATGAGCAGATAAACAGATACTTTATGAATATTTTAGTGTAGTGGGTGAGTGGGTAGTGGTAAAACAATTAAAAGTGACAGATAATCAAAGGGATACCTGGATAAGTAAGAAAATCTGTTTACCCCACCTCTCCCTAGAGATGCACCTTGATTCAAGGTGGGCAACATGATCAAGGTGGGGTTGATGCAATTAAAAGTACATTAAGAAATATATTCATAAAATGGATTAGAAAAGATTTCAACTTTATACTCTTTACTTTGCATTTGTATATATATATATATTCTCCAGGCAGAATCGTCGGGGGAGGGGGAGGTTGAAGGGGTGGATTGTCCTGGGGGAATTGTCCTGATACCTTGTTTATGTATGTTCATTTTCTTTTCCTTTCCCTCCCTTCTCCCAGACACGTGAGCGTGATGACTACATGCCCCTAGCCTATGTGGCCATAGCGGTGGAGACGCCAGGCTGGAAGCACGCGGACACCATCCCCCTCCAGGTGGCCAGCATGATGGTGGGAGCATGGGATAGGTCCAAGGCGGCCGGAAAACATCAGGGCGGACTTATTGCTAAATGTGTCGAATTGGGGCTCTGCAACAGTTTCATGTCCTTTAATACATTGTACAAGGACACTGGGCTTTGGTAAGTTTTTGTCAGAAAGGATGTAATTTCATTCTATACAACATGTTACAAAAGTCACACAGTTGGTCTACATAGTTATCAGTAGGTTTTTTTGTTGGAAATTTTGCCCATGGAATAAAGGTTAATTTTGAGAGGAAGCATGTTACTTCACAGAGTTAATAAGAATTTTCGTTTTTGTCTTTGTAGTCTGCTCTTTTACTCAGCCTCCGTATGCATGTATATTTTTTTGTCTGTATGTTTTTCAGCATTGAGGCCTGGTTAATATTTTGCTCAAATACTGTCAAAATAATTGTTTATGATGGTGTTTATGCTGGAAACTTTGTGACTCTGTCAGGTAAATTCTTGATAGAAAAGTTTTTTTTTTTGTCATACTTCTTGTTAATTGTTATATTTGCTTAAATATTTCTGTTCTGTGGTTTCAGGGGCATCTATTATGTGAGTGAAGCGGAAAAAGTTTATGACATGGTAGATCAGTTCCAAGCGCAGTGGTATGTGACTTTCTTTATATATTTATATATATTTTCATGCAATTTTTAAAGATGTGTAAGATACTAGAAATTAAGTGTATGAATTTCAAAGAAGTTGTAAAATGCAAAGTCTTGGAATGCTTAGATTTTATTTTCAGGCATTTGACAAAATTTTCAGTACAATTGCTGAATTTCCTCTGAGACCCTTCATGTTTTTTCCTTAGGGAAATAAATATATATGAAATGAAAATAAAATAAAAATATATCTTTTATCTGTCGGACTTATTTTCCAACCCTTATTTCTGTAAGGCTGGGTCTTAACAATGATTTGGATTTTGTTTAGAGCTGTTTTGTTAATTACACCATGTGTAACTCCAATGTTTACAATGTTTACCCACAGGATGCACATGTGCAAAAACCTGACCGAATACGAGGTGAATCGTGCCAAGAACCTCTTGAAGACTAGCCTGATGCTTGGTTTGGATGGCACCACCAACATCTGTGAGGACATCGGCAGGTAGGTTTGGTTAATAAAGTGTTGGATGACACCACCAACATCTGTGAGGACATCGGCAGGTAGGTTTGGTTAATAAACAGTGTTGGATGACACTACCAACATCTGTGAGGACATCGGCAGGTAGGTTTGGGTAATGCACAGTGATGGATGACACCACCAACATCTGTGAGGACAATGGCAGGTAGGTTTGGTTAATAAACAGTGTTGGATGACACTACCAACATCTGTGAGCACATCAGCAGGTAGGTTTGGGTAATGCTCAGAACTGCATGGAACTTCTTACACCAGTGAAGACATACAGAAGCGCAATTTTTTAATGGATGGCCCACCATCTTTGAGGATGACAGACAGACAGGTTTGAGAATGGACATAAGCTTCCCAACCCAAAAACTTGTTTTGATATAGTCACCTTTTTCAGATGTTATAATCTGTAGCCCTACCTGAGATTTATTTGTTTANATGACCTTTTCTTTATTTTAATTAATTTTTTCTGTAGGAAATTTATGGCACATTATGGTAACTGCAAAATTATAACATTTAGTCCCTTATATCTCCAAAACTGGCAGAGATAGGTCCATAGTTACTATTGAAGTTGAATAGAAAGTCAAATACTGACCATTTTTAATTATATTTTTTTGTATATTTTGAGAACTTCTGTTGATTGCATTTTATAGAGCTTGTCAAGCACAAGACTGGTGATGGTGTCCCTTTTTGGAGGGGGGGGGTCCATACGAATGCGCTTACTCCAGCTGGTGGTACAATATCCGGAGGTGGTATCGCCTCTCTGATCCTCTAGTTTAACTATTTATTTATGCATTTTAATTGCTGGTCTTGTCATAATTCCAGGCAAACTCTGACCTATGGACACCGCATTCCTATGTATGAAATGGTGGAGCGTATCAATGTAAGTGATGGCACCATGGTTCATAGTCTGCATATAGTGCTCTTAGTACTGTTGTCATATTTTGTGAACTCTTAAGTTAACATTTCTGCCTCAATCACATCTCCGTTTTCAGCTACCCCCCCCCCCCTCCCCTCCCAAGTCTTAAAATATGTTTACACAATCGTCAGTGGATTGTCTTCCCTCATTCAGATAATCGTCAGCGGAGTGTGACGCACTCGTGTATGTCACATAACCCTCGCTGACTTGGGGTCTGTCTATGATATATATTTATTCTTAACTCAATTTAGTCTCCAAAGAAAAATATACAATAATAACAATATATAAAACACTGAATTCTCCTACTTCTTTCAGAAAAGTACCCCTCCATCCATGAAATATATACAATGATAACAATATATAACACACTTAATTCAATTCCCTTTCCAGAGAATTACCCCCAACTCCCTAATGAAGGTGATGAATACTTACGTCTATGATAAAGATGTGGCCGTGGCCGCAGTTGGTAAGTAAATCACTAATCTGTATACATGACATAGAAATTCTCAGCTCTGGATAATTCATCTTTTGAAGTTGTTAATTTAAAAGTCACTTAAGACTCCTGAAATGGTGTATATTGTGTTGTATGTTGTAAGAGCTTTAACTACTAGACGTGTTCATTGGCTTTCTTGGATGGACAAAAGTTTCCTGGTGGATGCTGTTGACTTAAATAGATGTGGAGCAATCTATTTTTTTTTTTTACTACTCTCTCACGTGTGTGTACTTACACAGTTTGAAGAAAGAAAAGCTTGGTTCAGTTTGATGATAAAAGTTTCGCCCTTGACCTTCCTCCATTTCCAGTGTGAGTTAATATGTGAACAGCGATCATGAGACTTGAATACTAACAGCCAGTTTCCATGCTGTTCTTCCAATATACACACTTTGATTTATTTAACCCAATGTAACATAGTCACTCTCTCTTTCTTCATTCCAGGTCCATTAATCGATTTTTTCGAATACAACAGAATCCGCAGTGGCATGTGGCAGCTACGAATTTAACCCCTTGGTAGACTAGCTAATATTTATCTGTAGGTGATTGAAAAGGAGGGAAAAAAAGAAGTGAACAATTTGAATGTACATAGCCACAGTTTGGAAAAATGTTGAAAACAAGGACTGAGTTGCATATGTCTCTGTTGTCTTAAAGATAGATATCATCACTTTGAAGTATGCACCGGAAACTTAGTGACATTTGATTGCAGTTTGAAATCAGAAAATAAAACAAATATTATATAAATATTTAAAGTGTGTCATGCTCAGATTATTTGATCGAGGACTAAACGGCAAAGGATTATGGTATTTTGATAAGGGGCTGAGAGGGAAGTTTCCAAAATATTATTAAATGGCCCAGTTTACTTCTTGAAGTCAAATATGTACTGTAAATAAATAAGATTTTAGACCCCTGTTAATCTTCAAATACATAATTTTTGGCGTTATTTTACCCAAGAGATTGCTTCATACACACCTGCTCTGGCACGTAAATATTGAAATTAATTTTCTTTGAAATAAGTAAGGAGACACCCTTTCGTAAAAAAAGTTTATTCAAGAGCATTTCAGTGTTAAATTGCACAAAGTGCCCAGTGAAATGACCTACTAAATATTACATTTTATAACAATCTGACATTTTGTGTTAAAGACGACATACAGTCATTAATCAAAACTACATTTACTTGTATGCATACATTCTCGGCACATTTTTCCCACAAAATAGCCTATATTGATTCCATGCCAAAGTGTCCTTTATCTATAAATGCCAGTTCTTTAAATAAAAGTACATTACATGTCTCTTGTTAGAATTGGCTGGATTTGAACTTAGTTCTAGCTGTAGAAAACCTGACAAAACTTACAAGCACACCCAATGCAACATATAGCACACGAAATACTTAGACTGCAATTTCATGTTTCCTTATCAAAATGTGAAGTAATTCCTCAAAATTACTGGAGTTTGGAATACACTGTGCCATTGGCCGGTTTTTCAAAAAAAAAAAAACTTGAGTTTTAAAAATAGTCTGAAGTTAAAGACCAGATTTTACTTTTCTACAATGCAGAATAAATCCACAGTAATACAAGTCTTGTTCTGAAACAGACGGAATATTACAATTTACAACTTCACTATTTAGGACTTAAAAGTAGACTAGAAATTTTATCTCTAAATTTGGGCCATTTTTGTGAAATGGGATTCAGGGTAAGTGAAATCAAAAGTCTTTGGTCCCAACACTTTGACTTGGTCTCTGGATGTACTCATTTTAAATAAGACCTTAAAACCACTACTAGAAAATCTTCAGAAAAAATTGAATCCATAGACCCCTCCACTTACTAATGCCTTCTAAATAACGATGATCTAATTGTCTAAATAATTTTTTAAAAGTATTTCCATAAATCTACTAAACTGGTAAGGCTCAAGATCATTACAATATGAAAGGACGTTCAAATGCTAAATGTTTCTGCAGTTTGTAGTGCGAGCATGAAATGGGTACTTCTCTATGTTTTTGCAAGTCTTTATTAGTAAAATCATACTCAATTCAAATCAAACTTTGTCAACAGTAATAAAACAAGAGAATAATAAGTACTAATTATGTAAGTACTTCAGACCATACTGTGCAACATGCTTTTTATCATAAAATAGATCCTTGTCAAAATTAAAAACTATACACCAAAAGAGGCAATTATTGCTCCCAAATGGTAAAAAATGTTTCATATGTTATTTTTTAACTAAATTTTTGATTCCATAGGACTAAAAGCTGTTTATCTATTTAAATTTAATCGTGTATACATAATGTCATGTAAAATATACATATTTCTCCAGTTTACATGCATTTATAATTTTTTACTCGCTCATTAACATTATCAAAGGTAAACCTTAATTGTACCTCATGATATCTATACTAAAAAATTAATAAAAAATGTATACAACAAATTGTTATTTTTTGCATAAAAACTTGGAAAAATCTACAATAATTCTGTAGTTAGCTAAAAATTAACATATTTCAATAAGCCATATATTAGTAATATTATCTGGTTGGCTACATCTAAACATGCAACATGAAACATCACGCTCGACCGACATATACACAAGTCAGTAAAGACAAAAACTTCGGTTATAACAACTACGTTAAACTTGGTATTATAATAAAAATAATACCCACACTTCATCACGGCCTATACACGTAGATTTACATAAACAACTACACAATAAAAATCTCAATAACATTACAGTATAGAATAAAGTTGATAAATTATGTACAAGTAAGAGTGTATTGACTTCAACACAACTTGATCCCCCTGACAATGGCAGTTTTTGGCTGGCTTTCTTTTGTTTAGTATCTCATATTTTTCTATAAAAATGTAATATAAAATTTTACAAATACAAATACAAAATGTACAATCAGGAATAACCTGATAAAATAAATAAAAGCTAATATACAAACAGTTATGACTGCGCCATTAGAAATGGCCACAATGTTGTATTTACAATGAGGGCTATGGTATGTAGCAGCCTAATGCTGTAGGATTTGTATCCAGTACAATGTTCACATGTTAAGTGTATAATAAACTTTACAAGAGTCAGTTTGCATCTTCAGTTATATTGGGAAGACATTTTTATCTTCAGTTCAAACAAATCGGTATTAAGTAGTATTAACCTCCTAACTTAAGTACAGTTGAATCTACATGTATAACATGAATATATTTCTCATTGGCTTCTTTTGCTGGAGCAAAATAAGTTTTCAATATTAAATTTAAAGCAGTGTTTATGTTGTTAGGTGTCTACATATATTACATGTATTTTCATTCATTTTGATGCAGAACCAGATAAAATTCTTGTTTATGACATTAAAACTAGGTCAGAAATGTTATCTAAAATAAAATTCAACAAAATACGTATTTTACCTTAAATACCCTGTCTAGCATAGGTTGTTGCTTATCAGAATATACTGACCTTTTTTTCCCAAAAATTTCTTTATGGACTCTAAACAAGTAAAGAAGAAGATCACAAGATCTAAGAAAATTTAATCCAAATAGTTTGATCACAGCTTATGTGATGAAAAATGCCCCTCTTCTACTTTTAAAAATAATCCTGTGCTTTGATGCTTGTTGTTATAGAAACAGCTTGTCATGACAACTGATCATGTGATGATCACATGATCACATTTTATAATATTAAATTATATAGGTGGCAGTGCAGTAGCTACTGAGTATCTTTGCATTTGGAGATTATCTGGGATGGCTTGAGTTATGAGATCTGAAAAGGAATAATTAAGTTTAAAATGTGTGCAATAACAATAAAAAAACAATCATATTACAAAACATAATCATCTAATTTAAGTAACTGACAATCATAGTTAATTGCAAAATCAGGTCAACTATTAGAATATGTAAATGAAGATCAGCCATAAAGTCAATTTAATAAACTATTCCATAAAACAGGAATTCAACTAATAACTGAAGAAGCTAGTGGTGAGTTTGTGTTACTCATTTAGATCTAAATTTTGAAAATAATAATTGTTGCCTTATATTTGGCCAGTATGATTTAAAAGTTTTACGATCCCATTTGCTTTCAATTTGGCAAATATGGCTCTTAAACAGTATCATGATAATTTTCACCTCCAATTTGACCAGTGCAGCCCTGAGACGGACAACTTAATGATAATTCTACATACCTTTGTAAGTATATTTTTGGTCTAAGAGCCAACATCACAGATGTCAGTGGACAAGCTGTAACTTGAGTCCGACACTGTCCAAAGGAGAGCACTGACCACAGTAACCTCCACACTGACCATGGATCATAACGCCATCCTAGAAGAGATGAACACACACCTGTTATATAGAACTTCCATTATAGAAAACCTGTAATACTTTGGATGGCATCAGGAGTCCATAGCTAGACTTAACTAGTAAGATCTATATTTCAGTGAAGTTCATGTGTATACAGAAGTATAGATGAACTACATGTAGAATACAATTTGGGTGATATCAGTGCACTGCATGTACCCTAACTACGTAAAATGGGCGAAGTTGAGGGATGGCATCAACTGTGCTCACATTAAACACTGGTCATTACACTACATACAATTTCACTTTTTATTTTCTCAAAATTCCCAAATAAAAGTTGTTATGTTTTTGCTCCATGCAGCTTCTTTGTTCTAGCAGTGGTTCATTTAACAACTCACCTGTAGTCTCTGTATCCTCTGAACTGTTTTGTACCCTCGGCTGCTCCAGGCGGCTTGAGGAGAAATGCGGAGACCTGTGCCGGACAGGTTGATATGGAAACGGCCCTAAAATACCACCACACGGAACATTACATCTCTTGTATATAATCAAATATAATTTCATGTCTTAAAGGGCTGCTGATAATGGCCCTGCTGTATAATTTTAAGCTGTTACAATAAGTAAAACTGGGTATTATATAGTATTTATACTCATGTACCCATGAAAATTAGACAGTTCTTGATATAAAATGTGAAACTGTATTAAATGCCATTTATGCCTCCGAAAGATTAGCCAGTCAGTCATTCAAAATATAACACTGGGTATTAAATTAGATTTAAGCCCTAGAATGATTAGCCAGCCAGCGATTCAAAATGTAAAATGGAATTTAAGCCCTTGGTTACCTGGGGACATTCCACCGAACTATAGCAATCCCCGGCAGTTCCTAGAGGTATTCTGTTAGCACCACTATTGTGACTGAAGCTGAAATCATCACCTGAAAACCATTTAATAATATTAAATTAATACCTTACATTACAAAAATGGTTTGTACAAAGTTACGTTTAGAGTCGAATTTATAGCCCGAGATAATTGAGAAACTAAATTAGTCTCCTTTCAAATTTATGCCTAGCACTTACTGGACCTGTTCAATCAATATCTGGAAATATATACTTACCAATTATCTTAAAACTCTCTACATCCAGTCGTACTTTGTTGAACTCTGTGTATCCAGACCGACTGTAAGCATCTCTAGAACAGTGGCACCTCGTATACCTGGTACCATTGTACGGACATGTATCTGGGAGCAACAGTCTGTAATAATTTAAATAATGAATAGATAAATAAACGAAACGAGTCGGGACTAAAACCATGTGTACCGCCAGTCTTACACTGGTGGTACAATAAATAAAGTTACCTGTATGCATCCACTGGTGTTGAGTAATATACAGAAAAGCTGTTGAATATACGAGTATGTTGGAAACAAGAGGAGGAGTGTTAACCTAGCTGTAAATCTGACTGCAATCAGTGAGAGTCCCCACAAAGTTTGTTCAAATTCTAGTATGATAGTTTCACTGTAAATATACCCTAAGTTGTCTGTATAATAACATTAATTCAAATGTGTCAAAATGTACAATATTACTCTTTTACTTGTTCATTTATCTAGTACAGTACATATATATACCAATCTAAAAATTTATCTTTTAAATGAAACAATTACAATATATACATAACCTTAGAAAATGACATTAAAAGCAAACTAATATGTACTTAAATGTTAAATGAGTACCAACCTTTTATCATATATTTCAGCAAAGTTTTCTGTTGGTCCACTTGGAAGAGTGAGATATTCTTTGGGATTTGATTTTTTCATGTCCTTGCAGTATATCTAAAAAATATTTTAAAAAAATATAAACCACAAATTAAAATTACCTATATGAATTCAAATATAAACAGCAGTATTATATGAAATAACATGTAATACATAAATCCTTATCTACAGCTAAAAACTGCTCTTTCTAAAATGAAGCAGATGCATTACTCACATCTTTATTATTCATTCTAATTAACGATGCAATAATTTATGCACTGCACTCATATCTTTTAAGTCACACATATATAACTACAGAGAACATGTTTTATCAATATCAAAGACTCATTTACTGTAGCAAAGTGGCAAGGCCAAACAGAAAAGCTACCAGACGTACAGACACCAACCCAATGCAAGACTTATACTGCTCAGTTGGTCTTAAGAGTGCATTCCTATAGACTAAGATCGATCCATCTAAATCGACCTAACTCCCTGGGGGTTCACGCTAAATTGATGTCAGCCGAGCATGCACAGTAGTTAATTACCCCCTTACAGCTTTTAGTAGGTGGGACAGACGCTTAAGCTGGCTAAGCTGACAGTAATCTAGTGAGACTCCCCACAGGGATAGATCGATCTAAAATCTGTGGGAATGGGGTCTTACCCTCAATAGCTGCCCATGTACTAGTAGAGTATATTCATCATCTTTCCTCACTGATGTGTGCTTCTTCAATTCTTTGCATGTTTTTGCATAGCCTGTAAAAGAATGTTGTGATATTACCTTCAAAAACCTCACTTATTCACATACAGTATCTTATTAATAATTATTCATTGAAAATTATTCAAATATAACCTTATTTTAATTTATAATTTTTCATATATAATTGTTTGTATATACTGTAATTTTTATCTATTATTATACATTTTAATCAAATGAGCCCAACTCATTACATAAGAATTATGTGCTTTAGACAATGAAATTAATTTGATCAAATTTAGTAAATACTGCCATAAATAGATCTCAAATTTCTGACATCTTTACTGCCCATTCTATACACCTATCAGTTCAGACACAGTCAAATTTCATTATAATCTATCACTCATTTTTATCAAATTATTTATTGGGGAGGGGGGGATAAAAAATCCAAAAATTAGAATAGCAATCTAAAAATCCAATGGTCTTACAAGGTTTCTCATAACATGATTTCTTTCTCTTTGGTTTGTATTTTTTATCACATCTCCTCTTGGCAGTACGTCGCCCCCTGGTGTCCACACACTGCATCCTACGCTTAGCTATACCACGCCCACACTCTGCAGAACACTAGCAACAAACAAATAATAGGACATCAAAATGCAACTTCTAAATTTGTAAACAGGAACATTTTTTTTTTCTGTAAACTAATCATAGGAAAACTACATTAAAATTTTGTTTTAATACAGTCACCATGTGTGCTGTAAATCTTTTCATTAATTGCCGAGATCGACCAAAAAGAAAGTCACAAGTTCTTGTAAACAGATCAGAAAATATAAATCTCACAAACTTTTATGACAAAAACCTGTTTAACATTGTAAACATTCAACAAATAGCTTATCTACGTTGTAGCTGAACTCATATTTTAGACTATTATAGTTATACTGACGCAAAACTAATAGCACTTAATTAAGTTCTGAACTCATAAAACTAAGACTGCCAAATCAATTTACAAATTCGATCCTTTCAAAAGAGCAGGCTCCTAACATATAATACTTACAGGTCCCCATTTCTCTGGTTTCCAGAAGTAATGTCCACTGCATGCCCCAAGGTTGCACGACTGCACACTTCTCGGTTTCTCTTTGTCCTCGCACCCCGACTGCACGGCACCAGGTAGGATCCACCCCTCGCGGGTTACAACGTGACAGGTCACAGTCCTCGTCTGCAAGCCCTCATCACACGATCTTGAGCACTGATGGAAAAAGTTTAAAATATCAAATACCAGAAGATGATATAATATCACATGATCTTGAATTATGTATCTATAAATTACAACTCAGCAGGACTTTATGTAATTAAAATCAATAATTTGTTGTTCTACTCAGCTACAAACTGTTTCTGGGTGTTTTCAGCCTTTAACACAATCCAGCTGATACGAACACAATTTCCTGTCTCAACAACCAAGAATCAGTCTCAACAAACACAATTTCCTCCACTTACCTCAGTCCAGTCACCAGTGTGCCAGGCATATGGACAAAAAGCTTCCGCACATCTTCGCTGTGATCTAGGCTTCTTTTTCTTTTTAGCACAATTCTGATCTGGGCCGTCTGCTCCAGTCTTTATGTTAACACACTTGACGGCTCTTCTCTTGATTCCAATGCCGCAGCTATGAGAACACTACAAGGGAAAGAAGAAAACATGTCATAGCTCCATTATAGCACATATATCATTCAAGTATTTTAACTTAGTATTTTTTTCAGCACATTTCATCATACATATGGTTTCTTGACAAATTTCAACAAGTTAGAATTATCAAGGGCCAAAACAGCTTTAACTGACCAATTTAATAAGCTAAAGAAAATAAAGAAATGTCAATCATAAATCTCTAATATATATCTTCACATTTACACAAATCACAGCAATGTTTTAAAAATTTACGAGGAGTTGAATAATTAAGAATTAACTTCACTCACCCTAGACCATCTTCCTACTTTCCAATCAAAATCTTCACAGGGAGTTGCTTGACAGGTCTTCCTGGCGTCTGGTTTCTGGAGCCCCTTACAAAGCTCTGGATTGATCACCTTTAAGCCTGCTCGGCAGACGACGCTGCGATACTGATGGCCACTACCACAGGCTGTGTCACACTATTAATAGAGAGGATTTAAGAAAAAATCATTTCTTGATAAAAAGACCAAGTGCAAATGATGTTTTTACATGTTAACTGTTTTTAAGTGTTTCCAAGCATAAACACTCTTGGACTGTTATCATGACTCTCATATTATCTACTGGTATTTTGTAAAAAAAAAATTCTTTGCTTTTTTTATTTCTGAAAACAAATTCAAACAAATTCAATGTAAATGTTAGGTGCTTTGTTTTTGAACCTCAAGCGTTCCAATAACCCAATCCAACTCAAATGCCACAGTTTTATAATTTAGCTACATTACACTAACACCTTGGGTGGTAAAAAAAGAATAAAGTAAAAAAAAAAAAAAGGATAGCTGAATAACAATTATAACTGAATCTGGTGTTCATCAACGTCTCATTTCTCATGCAACATAAATGCACTTTAATCTAAAACAGTCGTCAGAAGGGAGCAAGAAACTGCGAGAGGTCTTAAACATGTTCACAGCTCTTAGCAATTGTTCCCAAACAACAACAACAACACAGCTGAAAACACAGATGTATCAAAAAGAATGAGAGAAAAAATTGAATGTGATATTTGAAATGGAGGCGGGTGGCATTGTATTTTTATTGGATTAAGAAATATCAGACGTAGAAAATGTATGAATGTATCATAATTGGTTCATGTAATTGGAAGAAAGCTTGGCTTACATGGTAGAATAAACTATACGCTATAATTAATATTTTTTATCAATTTCCTACATTCATTTTATCACTTATTAATTGTAACTGCTTTAGAAAAAAGGGGATGGGGGGCTTAAAGTACCATTACTCATGAAGCTGCTCTTTTTTATGTTTGAAAGATTCATCTACAGCAACTTGCATCATATTTTTGCACAGGTGACATATCATAAACACATCTGGAATAATGTCACAAAAAGGGGGGGGACAACTTTTTACTGCCCATTCCAATTAATTTTTTTTTTCATATTTGGAATCAGCCTGAAGAAAAATATCTACTTGGCAGAAAACTGTTGACCACATGGAACACTGTATAGTGTCCAACCAATATAAGAATCCTATGCAAGGCTTTGTACTCAGCTAATGAGGCTTGGTGCTTTGAAACCGCATGCCTAGCACGGGCTGCACCAAACTCACTTGTTCTGTGATCATATATAATTTGCAGAAAGCACTTTCTCTTTCTCTTCTTGTCTGGGCTTTATGGGGAGGAAGTAAATGGTTTTGATTGCACATGCCGTACTGTACAACCAATTTCTTGTATTCTCTCCCCTTCAATTATTCACAGCAGAACTAATTTGGTTGGCAGTATACCCGGTACATTGTTAAAGTTCATTTGGTATTTTAGAACACTTCAGCCAGACAGATCTTACAATTTAAAATGTGTGGTATTAAATAAAATAAAACGAAATAAAATAAGACATGGGGAATAAATCACTAGAAAAATACTGCAGAAGTTTTACTTTGATCATGGTTTTTAAACTTCACCTGAATTACTGTACACAAGCATGTTGTTCTCATTTGTTTTTATGTAGTTCATTGCCACCTCTCACCATTATGAAGCCTACTAATACAATACCAAACTTCTATGTTCTTTATTTATGTGTTTTTTCATTTTGCATCTAAAGAATTTTGAACATTTTTTAAATATATGACATATCGAAGTCCACTTCATGGTTATTCATCAAGCACAGCACTTGCTTAATTTGTCAAAAAAAAAAAAAAAAAAAGAATAAGAGGAAATTGTCCCTGTTTATGTTTTAACTGCATGTCAACTTACATTGCTCCAGTCGGTGGCATGCCACCTTGGACATCTTGACATTCTGCATCCTCTTACTGTCCTTGGTTTGGGGTCCTCACAGGCAGAATCAGGGAGGCTGCTGCCATCTTGGTCCGTGCAGACGACAGATCTGCTTCTGGAGCCATGGGCACAAGATTTGGAACACTGTAAATGAAAAAAAAAATGCACCTTTAGTTTTGTCAATGTCTATAAACTTTAAATTTAATGGGAAAACATTGTTATCTGGTATGTATGAAAATAAATTAATTGCAGGACTAAACTGCAAATTTATGCACATTTTACACATTTTTGCTATGGAGCCTATAAGCAATTAAGACTGTTATAGTGAAATTATGAGAAAAAGATGAACAACCTTATTTATTAACCACATTACATTCAGACATATTTTGCACTAAGAGGTTTCTGATCATCTTTTTCTCATTTTTCTGTTGATTCCCTTGGTTCTTTCAATATTATGCCATTGTAAGCAATGCAATTAATAATAGCACTGCATACTAAGCACTAATTTATAATGCTTGCAAATCTATCACAACATGTCACTACTTTATATACTTGAACATGAAGCAAAAGGGAAGGAAGTCAAAAATAAAACATAAACAATCTGCCAGTTGAATGACAAAAAACTTTTTCAACCTGCTAAGGAAACGGAAACAATCATGTAAAATAATAAACTAATTTTTCCTGTTGCATATATGTCAAGAACTTTTAGTTACAAAAAAGTTCAAGCACACGCGTATAGATTTTTTGTTGGAACATACTCGTAACATAATCACATGCCAGAATTAAAATAAGTCATTAAAATGCTGCTGTTGTTTAAATTCTATATGAAAACGCTTACAATTACTTACTTCTTGCATACTTATGACTTTTGAAATTCTTTTGGTTTATATGTTTTAACCATATGGGGAATATGTTCACTGCAATAAAGCCTGTGCAGTTTTTTTTTTTCAGTGTCAACATCAGAAAAGGCTCTGACTGATATAACTGAAGTGAACAGCTGTTGTTTTAGAAACATTGGTACATAAATTACATTAACTATTGTGACTTTCTGGTAATGGCTGAGCAAGGCAACATGAAATATGTCCATCCTTAAAAACTTTAACAGCCTTTTAGCACATTTTATTTTACTATTACAGATGTTAATCCAGTTGCTTTTGAAAATATCTTTTTTGACTATTCCAAGGGGGTGCTCAAGGGGACTGAACCATAGTTTTTAAATACTGGTAAACAGTCAACACTTATTTGCTGATGAATATTAAGCTTGATTCCTTGTTTTATGCTTAATTGAGCATGAACACTAATTTTTCTTGATATCTTAATTTCTGAAATATGGGATTCAGGTCATTTGAAGGCAAAATGGCCATTAATTTTACAACACAATAAGTTACATTTAAGCTCAGAACTACATATACACCAGTTTTACCATTCCTGTAACCAGCAAAATGAAGTCACAATCACCTTAAACAATATACTCGGTAATGCCCTCTATTTAAGTGCTTAATCAATGTTTCTCTGCTGTTTCTTATTGATAGAGTTCACTTATAACACATTGCTTCACTTAATACAGGATGCCCTTCATTAATGAACTGCAGTACAGGTTGATGCTAATCACAAGCTTTTTTCACTGGTGTCTAGACTTATAATGAAAGCTACCTGTAAAGCACATGCACATTTTGCAGTATTCAAAGTCATATTTGCAATATTTTGTCTAAAAAAAATTTTTTTTAATGACAAAATTGTCAACAAAATTACTGAGCTTACATAATTAATTAAATACGAACCAGAGCAGTTCCTATATAACAAAATCAAGCAATTAATGATCTAATTGATTATTTCTATAATAAAATCATTATTTCTTTCACTCTAATATACCTTTTACACTGCTAAAAAACTGTTATAAAATATATGATTCTATGAGGACAGAAAACATTTGCAAATATGAATGTCCATCTCATCGGAATTATATTACAAAATCAGGGCTATTACGTTATACATACATAATACTTGACATTTCCAGGAAAAAGGGACTTAAACAGTCCTTAGCCATGTTATGGGAAGTTTTTACATACTTGCACCATATGTTTGGTTAAACATTACCTAGTTTCTTAACTTATCCAAGCATATGACAGGAAACACTATTTTTGTTGTATACATTACAGTTAAGATGAACATGTGACTTGTCTGTAAAAGCTGTAAAAGGGTACCGGCCATCCTTTTGGCTAAGGCCCACTGTTACCTTTAGTTTGTTAAACATCCAAACATACTGTCTGATGACAGACCAAGTACCTGTCCAATCTCCTTCAGTGAAAACTTCTCCATAAAAAGATTTATTTTACTGCTTATTTTGACAGGAAAGGGGCTTCTAAATGTTCAATTTGAATCATTTCATATAATAAGTAATATATTTAAGGTGAATGGCATGCAAAAGGTATAGTTAAGGCAGTATCTAAGATATATTGGGACAAATATAAATAACAATATTTAAAAAATTACAGCAAAGACTAGGGTCATACTTAAAGGTGAAGGCCACAGCAAAGGGTGAAGGTCAATTCAAACCAAGGTGAAGGTGAAATGTGGATGTTGACATTGAGACCCTTTTCCTATATTTTTATATACTTTGGAACTGTAAATTAATTTCTTACAGAAACTTTTATTTAATATGTTTTTTTCATTGAAAGGCATTTTGATCTTCAGTAAAACATATGTGGTTTAAGTTAATTTATCAAAAGGTACCAGTACCATTAAACTTTGCATTAATTTACTTTGGCCTTACTTATTGGTAACTGTGCTAACATTCCTCTGCAACTCACCTTTAGTAAATAGTTATCAGAATCTGTCTTACCTAACACCTTAATTAATATCACTACCAATTGTGGCCTAATCTCTCACTAAGCCATTCCATATCTTTCAATTAATTCATTTGTTCAAAACCTAGTATATCCTTCAATGGGGATTAAAACTGGGAGTCGCCACATCCATAGTAACTGTAGAGGGAGAGCTCACATATACAGATGTTTACATATACATATAGTCTGTGTGTAAGAGAGTGTATACAAGATCAGAATCTGGCACAAGGAGTGCTTTACATCAGCACACTTCTGGGGCCATGACTGACGTCTGTATAGCACTATGAGGGACCCGCCCCCTGCAAATAAGGACCAAATAAATTTTTAGACAACATTACTTCAAATTTTATTGGGTATTGGCCAGGAACAAGCATGCCAATCAACTAAGGAGAAAAAAAGGGAAGCGTGCCAGGGCCATTAGAGTAAGTTATTATGCACAAACCAACTGAGTTAATGTCCTGCCTGGCCAATCAAACCCTGGGGAATGGTTTGGTTGCCATGACAGCAAATTTGCATCCTATCGTCTGATTGGTGAGAGATAATTAGGGTCAAAGGTCATGCAAAACAAATTTTAAAAAATTATATCCACCCCAGAACCCACCATCTGATTGGTGAGCTCTGAGGTAAAGTGGGAGGGGCAGACGGGGGTGAATGCCTCTAACAGATAATCAGTGTAGTGGAGTTCCAATGGAGTAACATTTAGACTTCAATATTGCAATTTGGTTAACAATGGCATGGGATTTATTGCTTGGTTGCCTTCTGTGGCCATGAAAGCAAGGAAACCATGCCGTACTGGGATTATGAAGCCAGTTCTAAGAGCTGTAACTTGTACTACCAAGGTCTACCTGTAAAGCAGTGCTTCACCAATAAAGTACAGTACCATTGGTACTCCTTCACCGTGCTAGTAGTTACAATTAGGATAAAACTACATTGAGGTAATCTCTTACTAGCGGGTTGATAGTAATAATGGTCAATGGCATTATGTGAAAATTGGATCTAAGCGGGAAGGTTCAGGGAGAGAGGGCTGTACCTGTCTGATAGTTACACCACTTCACAGGTATAATGATTTGGTGCACTAAGTAGCTAGCAAACAGTAACAAGTAGGGTTAGATTATAAAACTTATCCTACTTATCTTTACAAATATATTAACAACATTTAAAAAAAAAAAAGATGTGCACTAGGCCTCACATACTTAGATTATAACATCTGATTTTTCCTTAGATTGATTGCATGAGCTAATAAGAAAACTTATATCCAACAATGTTACAAACAAATCTATGTACATACTTGTAAGTCAATGATGGTTTCATCATTGTTTTCACCTAAAATTTTAAATTTCTAATAGGTACTTAAGGTACTAAAGGAGGGGGAACGGAGGGACCCGCCCACCTGTGAGATAGATTAAATACAATGTACTACATGAACAATATCATTTCAGACATCTTATTAAGTCTGTAAGAATGTTTTTTTCAAACCAACTAAATTAAGTGTTGCCTCCACCCCTATGTTTCAGTGGCTGTAGAAGGTGTCTTATGATATACTGGAGTACAACTTTGACTCAAAAGCATTGTTGAAAAAAACTATTATTGTTACTTAGAGTATATACATCTAATTATGAAATTTAATATCCTTAATTAAGATCAATAACTAAAAAGAAATAAGCAGACTTGTGAATTTTAAATCTCACATTTAACTTTTTTACACAAATATGTAAGTAATGGTCATATTGGAGTTAAATGTAAATAAGTGATAAACTCCATTCAACCAAGAACATAATAAATAGTTAACTGCTTCAATATACATATATCAACAGGTAAATATTCACTCCTGAATCTAGGCTACTTTTTACCCAAACAGAAAAACTGCATGATAGATTTTTCTCCAGTTTGATCAATTATCTAATGAAAACTTAATGCCATCTCTGTCCACTAAACCTACATAAATACATACAGTCTTATAATGTTTATGGGATCTACTTTAGACAACATGTTCTTAAAGTATTCACCCCATCAGTTTTTTCAAATCATGACCCCAGTTTAAATTCTGCACCAATGATACTTATAATAACTAATAACAATAATAAATTCAATATTGCATTTGACGATGAAACAAAACAAAACAGGAGGTGACAAAGTTATGAGGTATTTAATGACTTAACCATGTGTTACACTTCATAACAATTAAGGCTGCTGCCTTAAGTGGCTTGACACCTATATGTTTAAATATAATTCATGCCATGAAAAATGTGACGAATAATTATTTTTTAACAATAGTTGTTAATTGGTGAAAATCTTAAATTTAGTCATTCTAAAAAATAAAAAAAAACTAGAAATCTTGTTACAATAAAATGTGAGGAAAAAATGACACATTATAATGTTATTTCAAGAGAAACAAAGTGAATTACATTTAATGGTTGCACGGCTTTAAACAGTAGCATGCCTAAAAGATGCTACTTCTAAATTATAAGCCAGACTGTGTTCTTTCTTAGTCTTCTTCTTTAAAGCTATACATTACTACAGCATCTTTAGCAGCCTCAATTTCCCAGCCCAGGCACCACAAGCCCTACTGTGTAAACACATCTACTTTGAAGTAGAAAATCAAGTTAGTATTCCAGTAAACATCTGCTCACTGCTATAACTCACTGTTCTCTAAGTACACATAAACTAAAGGAAAACTCGAGGAAGATCCATAAGTCAGAGAGGGCCAGACCCCAGAACGTGCAAACGCATGTGTGTATATGTGTATATAACATGCAAGGACAAATGCCTGAAAACTGTATTCCCAACAAAACACATGCACACTTAAATGCACATGCACATACTATGTAATAACCACAAAGCAACCCGTAGCAACCTAAAAATCTGAAGACTTGGTGACGGAAAATTTTATAACAATTCAAGTTCTTCCACTTAAGACTGGCATAACCCACAGATAAGCCTTGACAAGAGCTTTGATTAAGTACTTGGTTCTGAGGTGTAGAGTGGACACACAAATTATTGGCACACTTATTAGCAAAAGTGTTCATTCACAAAATGATTTGTTGAGATGACTTGCTCGCCCCAAGTGACGGACAACTAAAACCACATCTCAAGCTAAGACTGAAAATTTGCTGAATGAGGAAAAAATACTGTACATTTCAATTTGTTACAAAGCCTACTATTTCGTTTGCTCAGTGACATGTATATCTGTCAGAAAAACACCTAAAAGTACTTTTTTTGTTCAACAAACAGTAATTTAGTTTGAGCAAGACAACACTTTCAGTACAATGAAAAGTAAATATGTTAAGAGTATTATCCTTTTTAATGGTGTTAAATTGCTTTTTTTACTTGATGTATATTCGTTTTAATTTCTTGGACCAAAAGATACATAAAATGCCAAAGCTTAGAAACATATTTCCATCCAAACATATTTCTGTTGCCACTTTCAAATATGGCATTTAAAAGTATGACTTTTCAAAAATATCAGTGTTTGAAAATATCTTCTCGCAGAAGCTTATTATTTTCTTTACATATAAAAATTTGGCTGCATGGGTAATGCGAAAATTCTCTAAAATGTCAATGTATGAAAAACATCTTCAAGTGCGCCCTTAAAGGTCACAGGTCTAAGATCAGAAAATGTTATGGCTGAGAAACAACCTCTTTGGAGTAAAGATATTTTGAGAGCATCTTCTTTCAAAGAGCAAGTTTTGCCAGCGCCAATAGAACAGGCATGGTGAATGCTCTCTCATGAAAAACACCCCAAAAATAGGACTTGCACAAAATGTAACTTTAACTAAGTGTGATTTGTTAAAATAATCCTTTAGGATTTTAAGCCTTTATTAGATTTAAAAACCAGATTTAAAAAAAAAATGATAAAAAATGAAAAAGTAAATAAGCAAAAATTTGTCTTCAACATTTGGAATAAAAGTGCAAGGCCAATGTATCAATAACAGTTAATGTACACACTTATCTCTAAAAAGATTTTTGTTGCGTTAAAAATAACTGTAGCGACAATTAACTGTACGAGAACCCAGTTGGTGGCCATGCTAGAACAGCAGGTCATGCCCGTATTCTCCGTTTATTACCTCACATTGCAGCTGTAGAATTCCAGTTACTCTTTTATTTCTGTGATTTATAGATATTACTCAAAGGAATCCACTCTAGTTCCAGCCCCATCAAATCAACACGGGACCTGACATCGCTTGCCAGGATACAAGTGTGAACAGATATTAGAGCATATGAGAAATGAAGGAATTTTGAGTGAAAATGGCAGACGAAACCTCATTTGAACCATGGGGTGTGAAGCGATTTCAAGTTAAGAATGTTCACTGCACAGCTTAAAATCAGAACTATATAAATATAATGCATAAATTTAAGTCGGGTTCTTTCTTTCATTTCCTTCTGTAGATTTTAATGAAGATATATGCACATGTCTGTATATGCCTTTCAACCAAAACCATCAAGCAAATGCATTGTATCTTTTTTGAAGTTTTTTCTTACAAGGTGGTAACCTTATTGGTACTCTTTCTAGAAAACAGCAAACTTAAGGCCAATAAAAAAAGAACTTACTTTTGCCAAGAAGGGTGGTTCCCAAGTACCAATTAGCATAGTTTAGTTATCCCAATCATAAAGACAAATCTATCACTTGTCTGGAAGTTTTCTTTTTTTTTTTCTACAAGTGAGACTCTAATAAGTTTTTTGGGTGAGTCTCTTATAAAACTTTTTCCAGTCTGAGTGAGAAGCATGTAAAGGAAAGTCTACACATAAAAATAACTGTGAAAACTGAGACTATTATATTTAGGAGGGGGGGGGGGGTTTACAGTACAGGAGTCGAGGTCATAAAATGGCTATGAAACACAGACTGCATTTAAAAGCATGCAATATAACCAGCAAAAGTATGCAGTTCCGTATCCTATCCACCTAACCGAAAGTAAGCCCATCATGGTCATCAAATGGTCAACTGGACACCAAGAGGGCAACCTTTGCACTGAACTGTCTCTCAAGGGGGTACAACTAGCATTTCCAATGATAAAACATAGCCATCCAAATTAACACCGTATCAGGTATCAACCAAGTACCAAGTGACCACAGACACCTGAGCTGTCCAGCAGTGGTCAAGCAAAGGTGGGCTGGGCTGGACATAGGATTTGGCTCATTGAGGTTTAATGGAGCATGAATGCTATCAGTGCAACTTGAGTGCCTTCAATGGGTTCCAGACAAGCACTTGATTAGGTATGTGAGGCAAGGGGCCTTTTAACTTGAGTATGATGCTGCCCTTGTGATTGTAATGGTACGCTTATTTCAACGACAAAAAATAAAACAATAAATTAATAAATTTTTCATTTAAATTGTTTCTCTAGGGATTTTTTATTGAGACATGACAATGGGTCATGTTTATAATAGTAACTTCATATATTGATACTTAAGGTTTTAAGTGTGAGTGGCGTACAGCCCACATTGGCCAATGAGTGGTACTCCGTCATGTTATTCACCTTTAATCTCTTAATGGTTACTTTTTAAAGTAAATATTTTCAGAAATAAAACAAAATCATCACTCCCTTGAACAAATAAAATAACGGAAGAGTGTAGAACTCCCCGTGACACTGCTAAGAATTTTTTTCTATTTTGATTTTTTAAATTTTAAATCCAGACGTGTATTACGTCTGAACTTACTAAACAAAATGCTAACATGACAAACTGGCAGCTCCCACCAAGTTGGTGAAGTAACAAGAAGCATTCTTCTGTCAAAGTCTACCGTCATGCAAGAAAAAAAAACCACACGGAGACACAGTTCTGCTACAAAGTGAGTACAGACAATCATGCATGTACGCCTGTGTATGTCGACTGAAATCCAAACATTAGTGGGAGGACAGCATGGGACTCTGATTACCCACAATAAAAATTACTGTTTTGTTGAAATGCCAAGACTACATTTCCTTCAGTTATTTTTTCTTAACTGATCCTCATTTAGGTTTTTGTAACAGGAGTGTTAAATCACCAACCTTCCTTCATACAAGTTGAACAATTTAAGAGATGGTTACGGTACTTATTACTTAAATTTGAACAAAACGAATGATAAATTTTCACCACATATTGTTTCTTGAGTAATACATACTTAGGAATTTTAAGTCAAATGTTTGAGAAGTTACCTATCTCTAGTTGTAAAGTACATTTTTCTTAAGCAATTAAAAATGATAAATCTTTAAAGAGTAAAATTTGAGAAACAGTAAGGGCTTTGAAAATACTGTGTAATTACCATTACTTATATTGCTTTAGTTTACCTGTGAGGTCTTCTTGAATAAGTTTTATTCAGTCATTTGCAATAGTAGGATATCACATTTTGCAGAAAGTATAGACACTTTTTATTTGACCAAAATACATCAGGCATGTAGCCAGCAACTTCAATGAGGAGTTCCTTTTTCTGAAAAATTGGACATTTTTTCATGACCTTAATTGGCACAACGTGAGAAGTGGTACAGAACTGAGATCAAATTTTGATGAACAGCAGACCTTTTAAGGTCAGCAATGGGTTCTTTCAAACCTCTCTCTCTCCCCCCCCCCCCCCCCCCCCCGAATCTATGGAACTGCACTTTTTATCTTTATAAATAATTAGTCAATCAAAATAAATAAATAAATATATAAATAAATTAAAAAAAATAAAATAAAAATCCCTCATATCAAGCACCATCAAATGTAGAATTCAAATGTCTTTCTGAAATAAATTATTGCAAGTCTGTAAAAAACAAATCTTTGCTATCTATACAGTGAATATAAGCTTATATCAATAATTGTTAAAGACACGCAGTTCTGACGAACCTGTTTGCTTCCAACTTAAATCCCTACAATTGACAATAAAGTGAAGTTTTTTTACAAGAAAGAAACTTTGGGTGGGATCCGTCCACATACTTTCATGTTAGCTAACTGAGACAAAGTGACAGGCTTCCATTGTTTACATGCTCTCCCAATCAAAATGTATCTGGGGTGACAGGAACTTCAACCTAATCACCTCGTGTGTGCTCTCTGTTACATTTCAATCTAACAAGACACTGTCAAGAACCATATATGTAACTATACAGACCAAAAATGTTGAACTTCTTAATTCTTTTCGGACCAGTATTTTTGATTTTACAGTCAAAGTAGAATAAAATATTATGGTCTTAAAGTAAGGACCTACATTTAGACTATTTTTATTTTCCACCAAAAACATCCCCAGTTTAAACAACATTCCACTATTTGTATACTGCTTTCAATTAATCAATTTGTGTACCTGAATTATTGAGTTGAGTGAAAAAATTATATTGAAACTAAAACCTAAGTACATTTAAATAAAACTGCATACTGTAAAGTTAAATTGCTATGTATTACCCAACATTCTAAAAAAATCCTATAATTCATGTAAAGTATTGCAAAAGAATTGACTAGTAAAATATATATTGCAATTGAAACTAAAGTAAAAACTGCCTGACAAAATACCAAGGCATTTCTTCACTTTCTAACAAGTTCTATAAATATCATGGTTTGGATTGCGGGCAATCTGTGTATTATGTACATGTACAAGAAGGAAAGGGTGCCATTTTTCTTGCTTTGACTCGTTAAGTTAAAATGGCAGCAAGGCATGGAAATTCTAATCTTTTTTTTTTGACACATGAAAGTTGTAGCAGACAAGCGATTAACAGAAAAAAATATGCACAAGAATGCATGCACACATACACGCATACACACACACACAAATATTAAGTAATGGCCTCTCAAGATGAAGATGATAAACCAGCACTGAACAGTTTCAATGATCTCATCAGTCAGCCCAAGTAATCAGGTGTCTTACTGCTGGGGTGTAAACTAATAATTTCAAAAGGCTCAGTCCATGGAAACTAGTTCAGACTGTTTGTCAGACTTTTACATGAATTCAACTATGACTTTCTTAACCTCTACATTTCTTACTCTCTCCTTAAACTGTTACATATTTCACACCACCCCTAGTCTGGTCCTTCCACTCACAGCCGTGGCATTTCTATTGTCTTGGAAGGTGTAACTGAACTTATTTTTCATTCATAACATATGCTGCACCATGCCTACTATAATGTCTCCACTGGCTGGTTAAATGGCTGAGAATTTCTTCTGAATTAAGTGGAGTTAATAAATATAATTTGCCTTAGGGTTATTTGATTAAATTATGTTAATTAATGAGTTATCATGAATACACATATTTAATGGTAAGGATGAAATAAACAAAAGAGACAATTTACCTACTGACTATTTGCTTGAGTTATGTCAATAATTTTTTCTCATTATAAAACACTTCATAGTAAACATGAAATAAAACCAAACTAGCACTGGCCAAACTCAATTATTTCAATATGTAAATCTTGTAAACAATATAACATGTATAACAAATATATAAATAACATGAGAGTGTGTAAAAGATGTTAGTTATGAACAAATAAATTAATGTGACTTCCACACTGGCAGTGTATAGCTTTGTACATTCATCATATGATGACACTTAATTATAAACAATAGCTGTTATTTTTTCTTATTTTTTTTATTAAGGTATATGATGAAGACTAGCCTCACTAATCTCAAATCTAAAAACAATTGTTAAAAGCCCGCAATGAACACTTGGCTCACTGTATATATTGCAAAAAAATTGATTTTCTGGAAATTCTAACACTTTTCCCTTAATTATCCAAGGTATACCATATCCAGAGAAAATTGCTACCTATAAAACCACTTCTGAGTTTAAGTATCTAATTTTTATTCATTTTCATAATAAAGATGGAGACTGGCAAAGTTTTCACTCATTACTGTTAGAATTATAACCTGAGAGCTTGAAAACAGAATTTATAGATAGTGATTACTTCAACAGTTTTGGAGGAAAATTTTGGCATTAATGACTAAGGCAAAAGTGTTGAAATTTTCAAGATCATTCACTTTTGCTTTATAAAGGTCTGTCACTCATTGTATGCCTTATAAATCTATTCAGGATGAGATGGATTGCGGTTGTTGAGATCACAACTAATGCAATCACCATCTCCACCATCAATATGAGACAGGGTCAAGTAAAATAAAAATACAGATACTAAAGAATGCATCCTCTTCCTATATTTCATCTCACTCTAAAAAGACTAGATACTATATATTATACAAATATTTAAGCCTTCTAAACTCAGTAACCAAATCTTGATCAATATATAAATTAACAAGATAGTCCAAACTTCATAATTTGCTTAATCTACAGCTAATTTTTACTTAAAATTTTATTTGCTACTTTCTGTCAAGTTAACGACCAATATACCACTTGGAACAACTGCTTAAAAATAAATTCCACTCATTTTGTATATTTTGCTGCAGTCTTGAAAACTAGTGGCAATGTTAAAATGTGGAGGTAATGTGTTATGTATACCACTGACTGATTGAGCATAATTCTCTATGGGTGCACATGTTGTGACCTTCAAAAACAAACGATCACTTCAATGTAAATTATCACCCATCACTTCTTGCAGGGAGCTATATTGTGTCAGACATTGTTGAAATGCCTATATATGGGCAATGCATAATGCATAAATGAGATTGAACATAAAATGTATGTTATTTTTTAAACATTTTTGTTATAATCCCTCCAAAGCTGTTAATGGTTTTGTGAATAATAAAGATGGCCTACCCTAGACCATGGTCCGTTTTTCCAGTGACCTCGTCTGGTTTCTTCTCTGTGGACATGACCTCTGTTATCTTGACCTCTGTGACCTTGACCCCTGTCCTGACCTTTCTGACCTTCACCTTGACCCTGTTCTCTGCTGTTAACCACACTTGGGGCTGTGGGACAAGGTTTGATGGAACATTTTTGGGTATCAGCAGGTTTTGTGGTCCCTTTGCAATGGCTGTCTGTCAGCACAGTGCCATTACGCATTCGGCAGCGCACCATTCGGTTCTGAGTGCCTTCTCCGCAGCTTGCAGAGCACTGAAATTTATGTCATATGAACAGTTTTAAAGTTGTCAATTTTTATACCTCTTAACAACAAATGAAAGGTATTTACCACGTGAGGATTCTGACACAATGTACTGGGTACTAGCTGATTTCAGAATCATTCTGATATACAGTTCTTTATGATATAAAAAGTTCATCAAATCAAATATAATCTAAAATTTCAAAATTCAGGATAAATGTCTGCAATAGTCTATGGCAAAAGCCCAACTACAATAACAAATAAGGAACAAAATGTTATGAGACTTACTATGCCCCAGTTGCCAAAACTCCAAACTGGACATCCTCCAGCATTGCACTGCTCTTTACTGGGGGGCATCTGGTCCTTGTGACACCCCTCAGTGGGTCCCTTCTCATCCATACAGACCACTTTTCTGATCCTCCAGCCTGTCTCGCAGGTCTTGGAACACTGAAACAGCCACAGAATATTAATTTTCTCAGTTGAAAATAAGTATATATGTATTTGTTTGCTTAGTTTTTAAATTCCCTTTATTTATTATTTATTATTATTATTATTTTTTTTTTCTGAAAGGAGGGGGGAGGGTCAATCCCTGCACGAAATTTTATTAATTTCTTCCTTTTGGACCTTTCTATGAGCAACTTCTACACGTGGCATTCAAATTGTGTTAGTTGTGTCCTAGAGAATTTAAAGAGTGTGCAGGATGTGAAAAAAATGCATGAGATTGTGTTGAGTGTGACACATGTAAAACTGTACACACCTCACTCCAGCGGCCAGCCCTCCAATGCCGCGTGTGTTCTACTTTATTACTTTCAATTTTCACAATGTCGTATTTCTTGGGATCTGGCTCGACATGCAGAATATCATGTCTTCTGGGTGTTATCTTAATTCTGGAATTCTCAGTGTGAATGTCGGTTCTTTCCGGGCAATCTATCTCACACATTTCTGTTGCTGGCGGCTTGAGGGCAGGATCGCAGCTGGAATCTTCCATTATTTCTTGCTCTTGTTTTTTTGTTCTCGAAATACAGGCTATGTAGCGTGTAGCCACCCCTTTTCCACAACTTACTGAACACTGAATATAAAGCAAACCAATATTCAAATCAATTTATGTTTTAACAGCAAGAAATGTAATGGTTAAATATAAATTACAGAATTCTGTTCTTTTACTTATTAAGTCTCATATTTAACCTCTATATTTGAGATGGATAAAGAGGTCTCTCTCTCTCTCTCTCTCTCTCTCTCTCAAGCTGTCTGTCCTCCTGTCGAGTTAAATGAATGAATGAAAACTTTCTGCACTTACCTGACTCCAGTCTCCCATCCTCCAATGTCCACAGTAAGACAGACGGCATCTTTCAATATTTGTAGGTTTAGTGAGGTGAAAGCAATAAGAATCATGGACCCTGGTGTTATGTTGGTCCTGACACACAACCATGCGCTCCCTGTTCCCTTCATCACAACTTGTTGAGCACTGAATAAGAAAAGTCATACATTATATCTAACTCTCTGTTCATCAGGAGATTAAAATATTCCAAAGGCAATATGACATAGACAAATGAGTGTTTGTTACAGAGATGATCGATGACTGGCAGTTCCAATTTTTCATCAGGACATTAAAATATTCCAAAGGTAATATGACATAGACAAATAAGTGTTTGTTACAGAGACAATGACTGGCAGTTCCAATTTTTTACCCCAAGAACATAAATCATTCACTGCCCATACTAACAATTCCAGCACCACATGTCCAAATTAAAGGTTGGAACTGTTAGAACAATGTCCAAATTTAGTTTTTAAAAAAAAAAAAAAAAAAAAAGGTGCTCAGAACAGTATTATAAAAGTTGTAGGTTTTATTATGTATAAGCTGAAAAGCACATTTAAAATACTAAAAGTTGACCCACTAGCAGTTCCCAATTCACTAATCACAACAATAATGCTTACAGTGGTCCATCCCCCTGTTCTCCAGTGGTACACTCTAGGTTGTGGAGTAGTGGTTGTAGTTGTAGTAGTTGTTGTAGGCGGTGTTGTAGTAGTCGTTGTAGTTGTTGTTGTGGTTGTGGTGCACCGTGGCATGGAGCAGTCTTGATGGCTGCTTGGCTTTGTTGACCGAGAACAATGATGGTCCTTAATCACTGTGTTGGTGTGAGACTGACAGGTGATGGAACGGACCTGAGTTCCACGCCCGCAACTAACAGAACACTGGAAATAAGAACCAAATTACAAATAGACCGTATATTAAGAATAATTGGTTCTATGAATTGTTATAAGACAGTATGCAGATACATATTGAAATGATGTTACGGGAGGTAAACAGACACACAAGATAAAAACCAAATCCCTTCTTCTGTCTTGGTTGCGAGTAATGCTGTATTGATGGACCAAATCACTCTTGAAATTAGCCACACTTGTGTTGCATCTTTTATTGACTGTGTCAGGTTTTTGTTAATATGTTTAAATGTAACACTCATCACAGGGTCCAAAAATATAATAATAATAATAATAATAATAATAATAATTATTAAAAATTGTATCACAGCAGCTAAAGATGGAAAATTGCTTACTGCAGTCCACGTTCCTGTCTGCCATGTTGGGCATGGCTCAAGACTGCAATGCTGACGAGATTCTGGTCTCGGCTGATTGTCGCAGAATCTATCGCTGACTTGGTTGGCATGCTGCCGGCAGTACACCTGTCGATACTGCGTGCCACGGCCACAGGTAGCAGAACACTGAAATGAGCAGCCCATAAAGGTGATTGTACGATGTACATTTGTCTCTTTGGACAGAGTGTAAGAAAGAACATTGCAAATTTTTTCAAATCAAAAATCCAGATAAAAATCTGTGAAGACAAATCCTAACAAACAGCTACAATTTAAAACCATTCACTTCAATTCAAATGATGAAAGTTCTGTAACAGATTTCAAAAATTCTACACACACATACACACACCATCTAATTAAGATGTCTAATAATATTCAAAATCTTTTAAAAAAGTGCCATCAACTCACCAGACTCCACTCCATGACGTACCAGTCAGGACAGGGAATGTTGTTACAGCCTCTCCGTACAAGTTTTTTCTCATTCTCACACTCCTTGTCCACCAGCTCCTTTCCCTTGGAATCATAACAGGTGCCCTGGCGATGCTGAAAACCTCCTCCACATGTGGCGGAGCACTGGGAATGTTCAAAAGTTAAATTATTTATCAATGAAAAAATTATAAAGTTGGATGATTTCGTGTTTTTGTAAAATAGTATTTTAATGAAATATAGACCTTATTAAATTGAAAAGGATTGGAAAGTATTGCCCACACAAAATACATGTAGTTAAAGAAATAACATTAAGTCCCTATAGAAATAGTTAACTAACATTTGCAATCTTTACACAAGAGAAAATGACAGAAAGCAATGTACCTGTGTCCAGTCTGTGTACCCCCAGTGAGCTGGAAGACATTCTCCTTGACATGAGGAAGCCGAGGCAGGTTTATCGCGTATCTTCAAGCAGTGGGTATCTTCCACTGATGAGATTTCATTGGATGTTTTCTTGACGCACTGAACCAGTCTTTGCTTGATGCCCTTTCCACATCTTGATGAGCACTCATTCCACTGAGAGGAATGCCAGCTGAAGGTTGGAAGAAGAAAAATATTCTAAAATTTAATTTTGCAAAAGATTTGAGCTTTAATATCTATCTTCCAATTGTATTACTGCATTTTATTGGAATAACCATATGCAAGAAAAAAAGAAAAGACTTCTAGTCAAAATTGTTTTCTGAAAAATCACAGAAATAAACTTACCCTAATGAGCAGTCTGTGTTGCACTTCTCCATTTTCTGCCTGGGCCGATGAATATTTGCACACTTCTCATCTGACACTCGCCTTTTGTCATCCTTAGTTACACATATTATTTGCCGATAATGGAAACCTAATCATAACAAAATAACAATAGCTGAATAACAGTAATCATCTTACAAAGAAATCCCTTTTTCCCCCCATCTTTGCTGAAATGTAAATTATATCTTTAAGCTTGAAAATTATATAACATGCATGATTGTCATTCATAGATTTATATCTAACTCTCAGTATTTTTCATTCGTACTTTGAACATTTAATCAAAGTGCAAATGTCAATAAAATGACATTTTCAACCTACATCTATTTGGTTCTGTTGTGTTGTGTATGATAACAAAATTTGACAGCAAACTAGCCTCGGTGACTCCTCTCAATTCATGCACTCATAAATATTATTCTCTACTTAAACAGATCAAATGTACATCATTTATATACCACTTTTCTGTAAAACAATATGTGAGCATAACATTGTTCCTTCTATTCCCTGTGTATCATCAGACAAAACAAGTCATTTCCCAGTTCCCTGTGTCTAAGCATATTACCTTGACATAACCTGTCACACTTGGTGTATGGTCCCTGTGTGTACCAAATATAGTGGATGTGTTTGCCAGTGGACTTTACATATGTCCAGTGAATGTCGGGCTGCTCTAGCTCTCCAACAGCTAACACCTGGGCACAACCACAACATCAAAAGCATGATTAAGGAGACTTCAGTGAGAAAAGCAGACAGATACTGGGGAGGGGGGGGGGGTATAAAAATTAATTTCTAAACTGGAGTCATAGATCACAGGGAAATTTTTCCATAAATAAACAAGGAGAATGTGGTCTCAGAGAAACAATCAAAACGTATGTAGAAAACATTTCATTATATGTCAATGGACAAAGAGCAATTATCAAGAAGCACTCAAAACAAAACAGTGCAAGAAAAAAGTATAAGTTTAACAGTTAACAGTATAAGTTTAAAAGAGAAAGATTTAAGTTGAAATGATCCATACCACTAACTACAGTAAAAACAAAGTGGATCCCAAATTGTCTTTTTTTCAAATAATAATCATCTTTTAGATAATTTAGATTGCAGATGTCAGATTGGCATAGCAAAAAATGTGCATCTAAAAAAAAGTTCTAAAAGACAATTTCCAATTTGGCATCATGACAAAAGGTTTAGAAATATAAGTGTTCTTTGACAACAGCTCAGCAAGTATTACCATAATTATTAAATCTTCTTTGATTGACTTAGAGCAGTTGATCCTTTCCACCAGATTGTCTGATCCTGAGTAATCGAGAGTCGCTCCTCGTAATTCAACTGACTTGGGATATACAGTGACTTGGTAATGTCCATTGAGTATATATTCTCCATTGCTATTTTGTAATGCTAGAAAAGTTTAAAAAAAAGCAAGGTTTGGTTTATAATACTTGCCACTCTTTTAACAACTAATAGTGCACATCTAGTATATACAAGGCACTGCTACTTTGAAATGTTGGATAATGCCATAACAAGGTATAGAATACCAAAAAAAATATCCCCTTTTAAATCACAAAAAAAAAAAAAAAAAAAAAAAATCTGAGAAAACTACAGTACTAAATGCCAACAACTGAATATGAATTTTCACAGAAAAACTTGGCTTACATATGTAATTCCTGACATCTTTTCTCTAATTTTTCCATATTTCTATGGCAGTGATATCAAATCTGTCAAAATTAACGCACCCCAAGGTGCCCCTCACCTAAATACGTATCATCAGTATGTTTGTTCACATGGTTGTATTGACGTATATCTATTTCTGAGGCTCCGCTGGGGATGGTGCCAACTTTATTATAGCCTGAAAAAAAAACATGTCGAGAATAATGTGTGAAATTCTATTCCATTACTGAGGGAAAATCTCTGCAAACATAACTAAAAAAATTAATACTGATATGGGATTCACTAGCACAGGTTACTTTGAAAAGACAAAATGTCTACATCCAAGACATGATACCAATTCTACATACATTTGCTATTATATGAGCATGTATACACATACTGGAGTGAACCAAGCACTGGGACCTCAGACTCTTTTATATCAAGGGACCCAGAGATAAACGTGTACAGATGCACTGTGGGTTTTACTTTTTTTCTCAAAAATGTTAATTTCTTTTTTGGTTTCTGTCGAGATTTTATATAAAAAATCTAGTACAAAAATGCATGCTTGAAACTACAATTTTCGAAATCGTGCACATATACATGTTCAAAAGTATAATTCAGTGTTAGCTTTTTTTCTTCTTAGGTAGCGAATTCCTATCTACTTTAATAAAAAATAAATGTTTAATTTTCAACTTGAGCCCATTACCAAAAACAACTGGTCCTCGGAACCTGTGAGTTTCTGTTTCACACGAAGAGTTGTCGCCGCCACAAACACCGCAGCGGTCATATTTTTTGCTGGACCCTAGGACGTTATCACACCCAGCTCTCTGAAACACATGTATATGCATTTACAATCATATGTATATACAGCTGGAGATACAAAGCAAACACACAAACACATGCTTGTATGCGTTAATTAATCTCAAGAGAATTGAGAATATTACACAAGTATTTACACGTCATCATACTATGATTTGAACTAAAATGACAACTTTAAAGAGAACTGAATTAACAAAGAAATATTTTAATTAAAATTACAATCAAATGTGCTATCCATGCTTACCCTACAGAACCCGTTGACACAAATGTCTGTTGTGTCTGGACCGCACTTTGTCCCATCAATCACCTTGTTCGCTAGAGGTAGAAAGTTGCCATCACCTTCTGCTTCACAGTACAGCCTGCATTGATCAGATGGAGTTGCTGAAACATATGACGTTACTGTTGTTAAGAGAAAGAAATTATGACAGAGTGACAACACAAAATGTTAAATCTGTCTGTTTGTCTGTCTATCTGCCCACCTCTCTCATGGGCAAACAGAGCATCTTCTAGGTTTTCCAGCTGTCAGAATTTTTCAAGTTTACATTGACAGGGATCTAATTTTTTCTCTGTCAAAATGTGGTCAAAAATGAAGGATGGATCAACACAGATAATTTGGAACTGTCAGAAAATATCTCTGGATCTGTCCTGTCTCTTTTTTGATTCAGTAATGCATTTTCTTTCCTGTCTTTATGACCAAGACACTTACCCGTATATAACTTTGGAACCCAGCGCACACTTGGAGGCAGGCCGTCTATGTTGAAGTGTTTGCCATTGAACTTTGCACACTGCTCTGCACGGAAGTCCATGGAACCAGCTGGGCAGTCCTGGGAAGAGAAAGCCATCTAAGATGTTTTTTTTTTTTTTTTTCAAAATCAAAAACAATGAAATACTTGTGTTCTGATGGGCTCTTTAAATCTATTTTATAATCAAGAAAATTAAAATAAACAAATAAATATTAACAAGCTATCATCATCAATTCCGTTAAATCTTGATATTGTTTTAATGTCAGGAAAATAACAACATAGTCATGATAATGTAATTGGGACAAATATGCTATAAGCAAATGTTATAGAAACAAAAATGACTCCTCACTCTTTTTTATTTCAATTAAGAAAACAAGTGGTCTTACCCTAACATTGCAAGACCTATACTTGGATCTCCTGCCCACACAGTACTTTCCACCATTTTTAGGTCTGAAAATAAGAACAGATTTTTATATTTTCATCTTATAGAAAACATGCACTGTGTTTGAGAAGACAGCACAATGGTGTGCACAGCTCAACCAAACACAATGTACCAGCACAACCACTGTTCCAATCTGTCACCTCTAACACAACAACAACTCCTTAACTCTTATGTTTTAACTAATGAAAATGATACAACAGCACTGGGGCAGAACTTTTCAATAAGAATAATGCAAAGAAAGGAAACAAGTTTCCAAATACACAATTAAGGTTCTTCTAATAGGTTTGGCAAGATAGAACAGAAAAGCTTAGAAATCACACAGCCTGTTGTAATCTCGTGAGAGGTGATTGGCTATACATACGGAGGATTGTTGCAGTATCTCTGAGCCACTTTGATCCCTCCTCCGCAGCTTCGAGAGCACTCTCCGTACCCGCCCCAGGAACTCCAGCCACCCTGCTGCTTCTTGGTTGATTGCATACGGACGCACTCTCCACGCATGCACCACTGGAGAATGAGATAAAGCAATTTCCAGCACTTGTTGTCATACATTTAGGAAGATTGTTAGACTTCAGTTGAGAAAACGCATGACTGTATGGATTTTTAAAATTCTGAATTTAAGATGAGCAAGATTCATTGATGTAATTAGAACTGAATTTGGCAGCAAAAGGAAAAACGAGTGGCCTGCATGCACACTCACACACAGAAGTCACCTTCTGTACAACATTTGCCTTAAAAACATATGTAAAATAGTCAAGAGTAGATGTACAGACCTTGTTAGTATCACATGGAGTCCCGTCTGCCCAGGGCATGTGTTGTGTTCTACAGCCATTTGCCAGACCATACTGTGCTGTGCACCATAGGCGCTTACACACAGGCTGAAATGAAAACCAAGACCAATAGCAAAAAGCATTTAAATTTGTCAAATTAAAATTAAATGAACTTTTATGCAGTTTCCTAATTCACTCCTTTTCTTTTTTTTTCCATAACGTTGTAAGAAAGATGAAAGCACAGAAGAGTGATATTCATATGCCTTAAAACATTGCTTTTTTTTTTTTAATTGGGGGTCACATTTCCTTATAATTTACTGGTTTAAGAAAACACTTCAATTATGACACTCAAGTCAAAAGCAAACTTAGTTCAAAATGAGAAGACAACTTGATAAGATCCACTCACATGCAGACCACATGGTCCTGTATTATGAGCAATTATAAACCAAACAGCTGTTGGAGACATACATGTTCCTTTGCTTGCTTAAATGTCACCACAAACACCACAGAACTGATTACTGGATGACATCAGACTGTCTAGAATGTTAATTACTCCAGTGCCTCATGCGACATATTTTAATTTCCATTCAGTTATCCCAAATCTAAAAGCCTCAGATTTCTTCCACTCTAACCACTGTCATAATTCAGCACAAGAGAGTCACAAAGAAAAAAAGTAATTAAGTCCTATAATAAAGAACGTATATTATAACAAATTGTTCATCATAACATTTCGGACAAAAAATTGTGCTGTAGTTACCACAAATTGCTCAAATAAAGGACAATTTAATTTGGAAAAAAATATCTTGTGGTAGACACGTGGAGGAATCAGTTTGGTATGCAAAGGGGAAATATGGTGAGGAGAAATTAAAAACATGGAGGAGACATTAAACAAACAAAACATTAGCAACAATGCAGAAAATTAATTCAGACAACAAAAGGGGGCCTTGTTTTTTTAATGACTGCTAACAATCATTGCCCCAAAGAATGTCTCTTCGCAAATAATGCTAATGGGTCCCCAACCAATAGATGGAAACTTTGTGTCTGTGGGATGGTTCTGAAATTCAGACAGTTAAAACAGTCTGTCTGGGAAGATTATGAAGTATGTGTACTACAAGACACCAGACTGCCAAGCTTGAGGGAGATATCCTGTGTATGACTGATGTGTGGATAAATATATGTTCTGCATACTGTCTGGAAGCATTACAGAGAATATGTACTCTAAAACACCGGATATAGTTTAACCCAGTTTATCTTTGATGAATAATACTTCTTCGTTTTCTCTGCTCTTGGGAGGATAAAATAAGTTTTGATTATGTGTATTAAACTGGATGAATAAATATTATTATAATTATTTTTTACCAGTTTCATCAGACCATTTCATAACGCATGCATGCTTAACCAATTTTTCCAGTAATATTATTGATAACATCTAACAAAATACACATTTTACCATATATGGGATAATTCAGAAATCTCAACATACCATATATGGGCAAACTCTAGATCCCCTCCCATACACCAGCTGACACTGTTCATTGACATTGTACAGCTCTCCAGGATGGTGTCTCTCAAGTTTGTCCATCCTGTCCACGTATTCCTTCTTACTTGGCTTGTCCAGCAAGCAGTTGCCATGGCCTGACCTGCAGGGAAAGATGGACATAAAGGAAATTTTATACAAGATTTCTGTGAACTGAATTTTCCAAAATTCATGGAAAATTCATATCAATATACATGGTCAGACCTGCAGGGAAAAGGTTGTGCATTCAGGGAATTTTATACAAGATTTCTGTGAACTGAATTTTCCAAAATTTATACCAATAAATATATGGCCTGAGCTATAGGTATAATTTTCATTTGAGTAAACTTAAATGAACAATTTGTTTCAAAGACTGAAAAAGGTCTAATGAAGAAATTTAATGCAGTGATATTTCCTCACTGAATACTTGACATATTTGCTAAGAAATGAAGCCATGTGATGCATCCCTGTGTGTATGATAAGAAAGTCAAAAATACAGAAATAAGAACTTCTCAGAATAAAGAAAAGTGATTAACTTATATTCCATCATTGAATATTTGATCAACTTACTCTAAAAAACTTGTGATAAGAGTCTTGCTGCACGCAGACCATGACCAGGGGTACGTGTTGTAGTCTAAAGTGGGCGCCATGACGTTAAAGATTCCCGCCTTTCCTCCAGGGAACTGGCGACATTTGGGATGATTGTCATGAGGTAAACTGAAACTGAAGGACAGAAGAGAAATTACAACATATCTTTATTTTTTCTTCATTTACTTCACCATGTTTCATTTTCTACTATTAATTTGTTCTTTTTACTGACAGAAATTATTTCATTATTTGTTTATTTTCACTTTCTGAGAATTCAAATAATATTCATTCACTCCGTCTTTTACATCATTTCTCTTAGATAATGAAAAGCACTTTGAGAAAAAATTCCACATTTAACTTCAATAGTGATCTTACAGTTCAGAAATATAAAACAATTCAATAAGACAGTTAATCCTTTTTGATTAAAATTCTTATTTTAATGTTCATTTGTCATAAATTTTCATGACTACAAGTACAGCTCTGAACAACCTAATAGCTATCTGCAAAGAAGAATCAGGGATGTACAATTTTAAACCAAATCCTGAGAACTATAACTTACACATGGCCCAGTTCGTGTGCAATGGTGAATGCTGCACTGAGTCCATTGTCTTCTGTAATTGAACAACTACGGTGGCGATCACATACGGTGCCCAACTCTGCAAGGCCTGGGTTGGAAAGAAAAGCGGTGATATTGATTTCAAATGATCTAATTCAATCATAAACGAATAATTATCAGATATAACAAATTTTCAGATGCACAAAAGAACAGAATAGGACATGAAATAGGGCACAATTGGCTTGTTCAATTTCTTTTTTTTTTTCTAATTCAAAAAATGTTACTCTTGCATTCTAATTCAAAAAGTTACTCTGCATCTATTTGTGTAGAAAGACTTTCTGGACATAAATTGAAGACTCCCAGATTTAGCTCTTACCTAAAGTATCACATTTTCTTGCTGACCTACATATGTCTTCCCTGAAAATAAAAGTGGTTCCAATTTTAGGTGGTATTTCAGTCATATCACAATTTTACAAAATTCAATAAAACCACAAAACTTCAATAAAACTTATCTTCACAAAAAAATACAATATTTATGATTTCCAATATTAACATCCAATATTCTATTAAGACTGGAAAACTTGCTCATATCACAAATAGCAAATGTGCACCTTGTTTATTTTCTCTACATTTGCATTGCACCATTCATGCAAACATAAGAATCATTGGATATCAATGGATCATTGACACAAAAAAGCACAATTCTCGTACTAAAACAATAAACAACCAAATGAGATCAAATGTTGATTATCTAATTCCACAAGTGGCAACGTGTGTCCATTTTTCTGAGATAAAAAATTATTACACTGAAACCAATCTTATGGGTAAACATTTTGCAGCTATCTTGGGAGTACATGTGAATTTTTTTTTTTTTTTGTCTGACAGTTTACCTTGTTATAAGTAAAGCAGTATCATGGTGGTTAGGGTTAGAATCATCATTTTCATTGACTTTGTACTGCCAGTGGCAGAAATTTTTCAGCGTGGTAGCTGCATTTGCTGTAATCTCTGGGTGCTGAAAAAAAAATCAAAAATTTTGATCAAAACATCTGTTCAAAGGCACTCCCCCTTCCTCCTCCTCCTATCTCTTACACACAAACATACACATGCCTGCACAAACAAGCAAAACATATTTCAAGAAGCAGGGAGAACCATTTTCTTGTCTTATATATAGTAATCACCCCACAAACTTCTTTTCCTTTCCACTTCTCCCTACCCCTACCAAAATACAGTATAAAAAAAACAGTATACAGACATCTTCTATGGCTTATCAGGAATGTTCAGATCAGAAAGGTGACACTTGATACGAGAAAAAACACATCTATCCCAAATCTTTTAACTGGTACTTTATCTTTCAAAAATGCTTTTAGTTAAAACCTTATCATCCAAATCAATCCTGAAAATAAAAAATCTTGTTTTTTTTATTCAATGGGCCCTTTCTCTCTCCTAAAGTTGCACAATGTCCCCGACATATGTGAAAGTTATAAGCTTTTTGTATACAAAATCAATCAAGATCTCACACAAGGGGTCTCCAAAAATGCCACCCTGAGAACTCAAACTTCACAATACGCCAGGTCTAATTCTGATAAAAATGCACTCTTGCTTTTGATAACAAATAAAGACTGGCTACAGTTGCTCTGGCCATTAGGTTGACATACTTTTTTAAAAACAAAGTTAATAAATAAATAATAAACAAACAAATCCATTAAAAAATTCCCAAGAAAAGTCCCAATATGGAAAGGGGGGAGGGAAGGGAAATTTGGCATCACTTTTTGACCCCCTCCTCCCGACCCAAACCCACCCTGAAAACACCCCAGCTGCAGGCCTGATCCAGATGTGCCTTTTCAAAGAGATGAGACCCGTGCAGGGACTCCTTGATCCCCGGGGTGCCCCTCTGTCCAGGGTAACAACAATGTACAGTTTTTGCTGCTTGGATTGTAACGTGTTGTACAATCTCACATTAAAAGAATTGATAGAGTCCGTGGACCCAATTATATGGCAAATTAACTCCTGATTCCAAATCCTACCTGACTTTTGGTACCTAATTACTGACTAAAGGTCTTAATGTGTGTACTTAAACGTATTTCAGATGGGGCTTTTGTTTAGTTTGGTAAGTTCTGTTATGTGTTTTTTTAAGTGGTTGTTCTTATTCTTACCCATTGAAGCAGATACATTTAAGACACCAATGTATGTTGATCATATGTGGTGTCTTTTTTTCATGTAATTCTGATTATAACACTTTTTAAGTCTTGTAATAATAGGGGAATGCTGGGTATGCTGCCTTTCTAAATTTGCAATCATTTTAAGTCTCTCTCTCTCTCTCTCTCTCTCTCTCTCTCTCTCTCACAATGTATATAGATGCCCCACTGCAAGAAATTCAAGTGAAGAGTCAAGTCATCCTCTGAAAAAGATGGTGAGGTGGCAGCAGGCACACCACTCACCTGAAACAAACTTTATCAGTTCAAACAAACAAACTGAAGGGGGGGGGTCCATCTTTCTACTGATCTGACTAAACTTCTACCCACCCTTTCTCCTTCCTATTAGTCCACATTTTACAACTTCCAAATGTTATTGACTGCAAGTATCCATGCAACTTTACCCACATATAGGAAAGCCAGCTGTTGCAGACTGCTCTACATATCCTAATGCTGCTAAACATTACACTAATTGGAACTTATTGCAAATGATGGTAAATTCCTATAACTGTAATGTCCAATTTGGTTTTACTCTGATCAATTTCCACCCAACTTTTGGGCTATTTTTTTACCTTAATACATAAGAACATTTGTAAATAGGATTTTTAGATAATTCTTTAAAGAAATATAGTTATAACAGTGCATGCTGTACTAATAGTTGTAACACATAGTCATGTTTTCAAACCATGCTGTTTCAATTTAAATTCCATTAGATTTTCGAACACTTCCAATTTACTGACTACAAAAACATATGGCAATTCTATTTACTAACAAGCTTTTTTACCTCACTTACATCTGAAGTTGTTGTCTTATTGCTGCATTCTTACAGGGATAAATTTTTGTCTGATACATCAAATGGAATAACAAGGCAGCAAAGCTGTCAAATGTACAGACAAAGAACAGAAAATAAAGATGCAAATAAGTGAAAAATTAAATTTTCACAAAAAAACTGTTAAATTGCCAGAAAAATTTACCAAACAGACTGCGTTGCCCATTGAAGCTGTATGTTAGACCCATGTTTCTTTCCTGTAAGTCTGAGAACAGTAAGTGACATGATTTCCCTTAAATGGTCAGCATAGGAGCAGTGCCCAAAATAGGGGTTTCTTCAAATTTTGATGCAACATTACATAATGTTTAACAGCATAATGACAATCAAATCTTATTAATAAAATATTAGTAACATGGACATTCAGAAAATGTGACAAGCAAAAGTCTTCAAGATCATGGAACTTTAAAGTCACACCTTGAAAATGCCAATATGTGAAAAATTAAATTTTCACAAAAAACTGTTTAACTGCCAAAAAAAATAAATAAATAAATAAAAATACCAAACAGACTGCATTGCCCATTGAAGCTGTATTTTAGTCCCATGTTTCTTTCCTGTAAGTTTGAGAACAGTAAGTGACATGATTTTCCTTAAATGGTCATCATGGAAGCAGTGCCCAAAATAGGGGTTTCTTCAAATTTTGATGCAATATTACATAATGTTTAACAGCTTAATGACCATCAATTTTTAATTATAAAATATTTGTTTCACAGATATTCAGAAAATGTGACTAGCAAAGGTCTTCAGGCCCATGGAACTTCAAAGTCACGCCTTGAAAATGCCAAAATGTAAACAAGACAGCACTGTTCTGAAATGGGTTTATTTCCATTTTTAACACTTTTTTAACATAAAACAAAATAAACATTTTACTGCCATTTTATATGACCAACTAAGAAAATTGATGAGATGGGAAAAGTATCAATAGAACAGTGTTAAATGTCCAATTTCCTCCATTCTGAGATTCTGAACATAGTGGATGATTGAATCTGACAAACTGCAATGATATGAGTTTATTTCCATTTTTGACACTTTATTACACAATACATGATAACAAGTTTACCATGTTTTTTACATAATCAACTAACAATGTTGTAAAGATGCAGGAAATATCAAACAAACACTTTTAGGCATCTTATTAGTTAAATAATGAGACTGTTAACATGCCTAATAATTGAATCTGAGGAAATGTGAAAAACAGTATAACTTCTAAAATAATGGCCTGATTATGCTGATTTTCGAACTCAACCTGCGTTTTAGTAAGATTGACCACTCCTGTGAGTATAATTACAATTGGCCAATCCGTTTTTCTTATATTGTGTTATCAGTGTTGCATTTATATTGAAAATAGTGAAAAAACAGCATAAATTCCCTAAAAATGGCCCAATCATGCTGATTTTCGAACTTGACCTGCGTATTATGAATATTCATCAGTTCTGCAAGTTTCAAGTCAAAAGGTAAAATGGTTTTCCACTTATCGTGTTATCGGTAAAAGTGCACGGCGACGACGGCGACGACGGCGCCGATGGCGACGACAGACGCAGATGATGGCTATATGTACAGACACATCTGTGTCTGTACATAAAAAAGCATACCGAGTTGGCAGAAACAGCTTAACATATTTTATTCATAGCCTACAGTATCAGGCAACAAAAGTTTTATAACTTATTAATTTTTAGTGAAAACAAAAATTAAGTGCCACTTACCTTTCCTTTGTCTAAAACAACCAACTTGACAATGACTATATTTAATGAGTTTCCTATACTGGCATCCTTGTATATACTGGCAACCTGTGAAATCAAAAATAAATAAATAAATAAATAAATAAATAAATAAATAAATAAATAAATAAATGGTTAATTCCACTAACATATAATATATCTGGTGTGATTTCTTGATTTAATAATGGCAAATTGGCATTTTATCAAAAAAAAAACAATTGTCACAACCAAACAAAATCTCATAATCCAGAAAAACATCTACCATCTCAACCAACACAATCACAAGTACAGTCTCAACTGTCACATTTTCTCAACTACAGCAGTGACCAAAGTCACAATACTGTCATTACTTTATAGTATTTGAATGCACTTATTCAGTCATTCAAATACTTATCTTTTTCTAATATTTTACTTATTCAAGATTTATCATTTTTAAGAAAGTCTGAAAAAGTCTTTCTGTTCTTTCTGACACAAATCTAACTAACTTTTCAAAGCTTTTAAATAAAAAATGTAAGTTTTACTATTGAAACATTTTTAGAATGTTATTAAATCATGTTGTTTGAATTAGAATAGTGACTGTAATTGAATATTACAATGCAGGTTCCTTTCAGGTATTGACTTGAATGAAAAAACTTGGAAGTATAAACATGACATTAAAAAAACTTTCTTAAAGGGTTACTCCCTGTATGGCAGAAAAGAATATATAAACCATTTCATAAACAAATATTAAAATTCTACACACACACACTTACGCTACAAAAGTTCTTTTGAGGAAAAAAAAAGGAAAAAACTTTTCATTTATCTGAGCTCCAGGTGTCCCTGGGTGGTCCTTAACAGATGTCATGCCAGTCACACATAGTGTGGCAGTGTTAAGTGTTCACAGGGCCAGGTTGTTAAGTATGCCATAATTATGTGTCGCACCATCTAAACATTCTGTCAAATACTGAAAGATTTATGATCCCCAATCCCGAGCACATTGACACGTTTTACATTTTCTGTTTGAAAAGAACCTTCTGTGAAATGAAAATGTGGGACCTTCTTTTCAATATTACTTAAAGGTTATCAAGCAAAAAAAGTAACTTTTTCAGAACAATGTTTTGTATATGAATGTTATAGGTAGGTTGAGATGTGGCACAAGTGATTTAATATCTTTGATATTGATAACTGCTTAGTTTAAGCAAAAATAAAAATACATGCTACTTTCAAGGACATGATGGAATTTTTCTCAAACAATCTACCAATTGATCTTAATAAATAAAAAGATGGAGACAGCATTCACATTAAAAAAATATTAGACAAACTACTTCTTTAATCAAAAGTTCATACTTACAACAGACATTAAAGTTAAGATATAACGTTGAAGATTATCTCCATGGTAGGCTGCCATCTTGGAATCAGCTGCCACCATAACTTCTACGTATCTATCATAGGATATTGATCGCTTACGACGCTGATGATTGGAATCATGGGATAGAAATGGTGGTGATTTTCTGTATCGCTGCCGCCATTTGTGAGTAGAGTTCTTTTGCAATACTTCATTAAATTGCTCATCTTCTTTGTGATGGTGAGTATGCTGATGATGGTGTTTCCTCTTCCCATGCTTAAAATTAAAGTCTGCAAAGAACAAGGATAGAAAAAGATAAGAAAAAGGGACAAATTTGCAAGATATTCTCACGTTATCTCCAATATATTCAATTAATGTGAGTAGGATTTTTTTTCTTCAATCAAACAATGGTGTAAAAAATTAGTTTTCATTTTTTACCCCCCCCCCAAAAAAAAAGAAGATTTGATATTAAACAGTGACCCTCTGACTCATATTCCAATTTAAAAACACATGGTGAGTCTGAAAAAAAAGTCTGATTAAAAAAAGGTGTCATGACCTCAGTTCCAAGGAATCCATTTCTAGGTTATCAACCCTCTCTGTTACATATAGTGGACTAATTGGTGGGCGATAATTTAACAAGACCCAAAGTTCAATGACCAAAATCAATTGTTTTGCCTGCCAATACACATTTGGCATAGCATTTCACAATAATGGCAAATCTTCAGTTTCGCCATACAAATACTGGCATTCAAATCTAAAATTTCTCTCTCCTCTTTGAAGTTCTTCTTTCAAATAAACAACCAAAGGGTCCACATTAACTTGAAGTTTATTTGGACCCTCTTCGGTCAAATAAACACAGAAACATGAACTGTGAAATGGACAAGGGACAAATATACAACCAAAGAGCAAAAATGGCTGCAATGGCTCCAGGCTGGATGTAGGACTTTAGGGATGTTTCATGTATCAGAGGAAGATGACCTGCCGTTGACACTTCTCAAATGACCATTTCTAGTATTTGCAAAGATGACTATCTTATCTAGATTGTTTTGAAACTGGTGTCAATTGTAAGAAGTGGGCATTAACTGTCTACATGTTTAGTGTTATGATGGGGCCCTTATTATGCTTCCATTTTTGTTCATGAAGTGAGACAAAAAGTCAAAAGAGGATTACTCAATAACAATCCAATAACTAAAGACCAAATGTATCAATTATTTTCAATTTTGTCATTCAGAAAAAAAATCAGGATAAATAATTTTTAATAGACAGGCAAATAGGCGTGGCAGCCACATTTTATGACTGTCCTCCTCATTACATAATACACTTGTAAGTGTATCAAGTGTGTCAAGTCTCTTCCAAATATTTTCTCTCCCCATTCAATTTATAAAAACAAATTATTCTAAAATACAATTCTTGTGGAAAAGGCTCCCAGGCAGCTTACAACCACAATGTGGTCATCATTGGCCATCATGGGAGTTTCTCACATCAGGCTTTGCATGTGGCTGTAGACTGTTCTGTACACATCGCTATTACCCTTCCCACATCTGTGACAATACTACAGTGTGTGGTCTGAACAACATCAGCAGACAAGGTCAGTGCTCGTAATTATCGACAAATAAACACCAGACAAGGCCAACAATTGCACAAAAATAAATATTGAACTATTCTCTTTGATTTTCCACAATGAAAACACATTTTATTGAAAAAGTCTAATTCTATATAGACACTGATGCTGAGAAAAAGAAAATAAACTAAATTGGCCAATAAAATGGGTTTGATTTTTATTAACTAAACTGCACATTTGAAAACATCATTTCTTATCATCTGCCTCCCCCAAAACACACAAAAAAAAAAGTAAGGATCAAATGAAAAAATTATAGACAATTTCTTTGATTACATAACCAAAATAAGTGTAATGGTGGCAGCTGAAAGAAAATATAATACAGGGTTTTAAAAAAGTTCTGTCATCTGAAAATTGGACTAAACTTTAAGACCAAAGACTTCCTCTATTTCAGCTCAAAATCAATCCAGATGCAAAGGTAGCAGACAACTGAAATTAAGTACATGGAAGTATTTAGTCTGAAACATCAGCCTCTTCTTTTTATTTATCAAAAACACAACATCCCATTTAACAGGACCACTACTGCTTTTTTTTTTTTTTGGGGGGGGGGTGAAAGTAGACTCAAATTTGGGAGTAAAATATTCAGCGTAATGTTCTTTGTGAAACAGACCCGTGGGGCAGAAATATTACATTTTTCAAACACAATGCACTTTAAAGCAAACACAAATATCAAAGGAAACATTAGAAACAATTTCTGCAGCTTATACAATTGGAGGTCACCATAATGACTCCAAGTACAAGGTGACTACTGTCACTGATGAGTTTTAAATTGTTCCACTTCTGTATCAGTCACAGCTATCTATCATTGTTAAATGGTTCAAATAACCGTTTCCCACCTTGTACTGATGTTAACAAGCTCAAAGTGGTACTCCTATGGTCACTCATGTATGACGCAGGGATCAAGAGGGATCTGACTTTCATCTTAGGTCACTGAGTTGAGAATTTGAAGAAAAATGAAAACATTTCAGATATTCTTGCCAAAATTGAATAATTTTGAGAGCTTTCTCTATGAAAGTACACATGATTGTAAAAGCCATCACATACACATGGGAAAAATGCTTTTAGCAATAGTAGTGTAGTTCTGTGGAAGAGTAACCACAAAGGAAAGGTCTAAATAGAGTAAGCACCATTGGTCTAAAACAGTGCTTATATCTTTTTTTTAAGTAAGTAATAATTCATTTAATCAATTCTTCTTGGGTCAAAATAGACTAAATTTTAAAAGTTTAGAACAATTTGAAATTTTAGAACATTTTTTGGTCATGAAGTTCTCTTTGTGAAAATGACCCCTGCATTTCTCAAGGGAGAACAATTGAGACTAGCCAGATGGTGCTGTGACTAAGTCATCAAAAAGTTCATTCACTATGTCCAACGTCCATCACCACTGGGCACATACAGTCATGCAGTGGTCACTTGAGGCCAGCATTAGGTCTCCTGGCTCTGTTTTAAACAATGAACAATATGGTTAACAGTGGAACAGCCAAATTTGGCTTTCATTTTGGCTTTCAGTGGTAAATGCATGGTATTGTATATGTAGATATGAAATTTGATAACATTTTACTTGTTCTGTACTAATCTATTTCTTTTGCATAATGTAATTACTATAAATTAAAATAATATTTTTCAGATTTCAATATATTTCACATAAAGTGATGAACTCCCATCAATTATTCATCATCAAACATACCCAGAGCTTCCGAGACCATCACAATAAGAAACGGTTTTGCCAAAAAGTGGTTTCGCCATTACTGCTTCTTAAAATAACTTTGTCAGTGAAAAGTGATCACCTGACGATCAAATTCTTAAAGAGAGAGAAAGAGAGAGAGAAAAAGAGAGAGAGGGAGAGAGAGGGAGAAGCTTTTTACGATTTTTTCTCTCCCCCCCCCTCCCAACCACACAAACATCCTAGTAAAAAGCCCACGGTATCCAGTCTCAAATATGTGTCCAATCATCCAGTTATCCTGTCCCCTGCCACTGCCCACTGACAGTTTAATTAGTCATAAGTATCACTGGATTGACATTTCCTGTGCCACAGTATTGTCCCATTGTCATGGTGTGACAACCCTGGGGACGGAAACCAGTTGGTCACGACTTTAGTCCACATGCTCGAAATATCAAAACAGTGACACAATCACAATCTGAAATCTAACAGTCGATTGGTTCTTTAATTTGTATGTTTCAAAGCAGGTAATGAACAAAGACGGCTGAACGGCAGGAGTTGTCAGAAAAAGCAAGTGGTCACCAGACTGGACACGATGGCTTTACTGATAGAATTTCATCTTCTCAGTGGTCAAACACTGGCTTGAATTGCTGACCACTAACCATGAAGCCAAATGGCATTTGATTTGAATTCTGTCTCCATTATATTTGCTGTTCATTCTTTGTAATGAATTACAGCAGTGAAGGGTAACATAGGGCTTCTTTTTGGATCAATGACTACATGGGAATGGTTTTTCAGAATATCTCAGTATAAATCCATTATTTTTGGTATTTAGCAGAAAAAACTTTGTGGTACCCTAAATGAAATGAATACTAAGAAACTTTATTTTCTC
>NW_019775384.1:210210-264016 GCF_001039355.2 Lingula anatina | reverse complement strand
GGAAATTTAAAGCTATTGAATCAATTCACGTCCCGTTTCTTTTGCTGATAAGCCTGTCGGAAACTTTCATTGATAGATGATTTCAGATGCTTTTATTTTCATTTTGATTTACACTGAGATAACATTCGACTTCTGACGGATATCCTCTTATAATAAGCAAACCCAACATTTAGAAATAATTTCTGGCAAAAAGACTTATATTTGATATTTTAGAACTCGAACCCTCGTATATGTGTCTCCCTTTCCCCCGAAACTGCAGGATGTATTTTGATATGCCTCTGAAAAGGTGGAAAGTGTTTTTTTTCTCCCCCCCCCCCCCCCCCAAAAAAAAAAAAAGAAACTTGTGTGTTCTTATCAATGTTAGAATAAAGTTTTTTGAGCATATTTGTTATTTTCAGGATTACAAAAGGAAAAGGAGGAAGAAAAAAAAAGAAAAAAATTAATTACCAAAGAAATATCACTTTATGATGTTCTAGATGTATTCCTTTATCACCACAAAGGACATTTGATTGTAGATATAATCCATCAAAATGATTACCACAGCAAAACAACACTAAATAGCACTTCACGAAAAAAATTTGAATTAATGATAGCTTAAACAACCTGGTACTTATGATAAAGAAAGACAAATTCAACTCAAGGTAACTGTGTATAACACATTCAGTTTTTCAAGTTTAACAGGCAATTAGCACACCTTTATATTATCAACACATTAGTTAAACTCTGATGTGAAATGCAAAGCCTTGCTGACTTCCTTACGGCCAGCTGGTTTTCAGTAAACTAAGAAACTCAAGATGCAGGAAAGTGACAGTAAAAAATAAAAGCTGAGAGATGTCAATCCCCACCCTATAATTTTCCCTTAAACCTGTCCCCATCTCACCTTCCAAAGCTATACAATTTAAGGTGAGAGAAAAATATAAATGTTTAGGGAGAAAAAAGATTCATTTTGGGGGGTACCTGGGTGCTCCCAGCAACCTGTAATCAATGTCAAAGGGAGAAAAGAACATGTGATTTGCTCAGTAACAAGAAGCTGTAAGCTAGTTGACTACAATATTTGTGTTAAGGCCTCCAGCAGAAATAAATAAAGATGTTTGGAAGGGAGAAACCACATATTAAGGAAAACAATAGAGTAAATTTCTCCAAATTTTGGCAAGGTCTATAATCAGCATTATCACAGGTGGCTTGACAGAATCAGACATCAAGAATATGGGGAGTTCTCAACCCACCTGGAGCCAAACTCTCAAAAGTACATAACTTACTTATCTTCAAAAAAATTTGATAGTATTGGTGAATGTGACCCACATTTCTGCGTGTCCTTACGTGTCCTAAAATGAGTGTGTGTGAATCTCAGCATCTTGCTGCAAGACAACTTCCAAACAGGAGTTGTCAGCCAAATGACATGTTCCAGCTTTTGGAGCCAATGGCAAGATATGGACTTGGAAGGTCATTCGATGTAAATCATCTGTTGGTGAGACATTACCTGCAGGGTTCAATCTTAGGCTAGGTACCTTGTTTAAAACTTTTTTTCAAATGCAAAGTGCTTCTACATACTACCCTTAATTGCTGTCCTTAAATGTTTATGCCTTCTAATAAACTGTTATTTTGATTCAACATGCTGTCCATTCTGAGGAAGAGCATCACCTGAAATCCCTTCTTCCTCTTTTTACTAGAAGAAAGATGCACTCTTAGAAGAATGTTCATCTAACAGCAGTTTTCCAGAATAAAATGGCCATATATTTAGTTCAAAGAAGTGTTCTTTTTCTTAAGATTATCCACTAAATTTGTTTTTCAAAGAAAGCATTTCAAAGTGTTACCATCATGTAGGCTGCAATCATCTTTAAAGCAGTGCACATTTTCATTCCTTTTAAAAACATATTCATTTATTTATATAAGTATTGAAAAAACACTTTAAAAGATGCTAGAAATGAGTTTTGCCAAATACAGCGTTGGCAGCTGCTGTCATTCACCCACTTCGCTGTGCCTGATTCTGAACAGAAAGATCCATTTTTCACAAACTGGCACATGGTTATGAACTATGTTTCATTTTAATTAGAGCAAAGAAACTTGTCCTTAGCATTTGTCAATCTTTCTCATCTTAGTATGAGCTGTGACTGCTGTCTAACTGAACTGTAAGTCAAGACACCATAATCATCAATTGGAGACCAATGCCACATTTTCAAATTTGAAACCCTAACTGCTGAACTTGAACTTTGGGAAGTATTTCAACCATAAAACACTGCTAAGACTTTCAAAAATTTTCGGTTCTTCAGTTGGGAGATTCAACTGGAGATACTGTAGACAAGGACCTAGTTTATATAGAGAAAAAATAGGAAATCAGTAAACAACATCTCCAATGACAATGTATCCTAATATAAAATAAATATTTTTGCTTACATTTAAAGAACATGACAATGCCTGCAAATCAAAATTTGAAGCAAAGTTGGCAAAAAAATAGGCAAAACAGTTCAATGGTATGAAAATAATAATCATTTAGGCACATAAGTGAGAATTCTATGTGTTAGTCTGAGCTCCAATTCAGAGATGTGCACATGGCTTTGAAATCTTAAAAAACAACACTTCTGTTCCTTTTAAAGTTAGCAGTGACTGGGACCCAAAGACTGTGGGAAAAACAATAGATCCAAGCAAGAAACAATGCTCTAGTACGTTCTATGATGTTGACCACATGGGGAAATTTTCATTAAGAATAGAATTCCGTCTGTAAAAGCAATGAAGCATACGGCTAGCATACCATCCAAACAAAACCTGAATTCATTCTTTTGAGAAATAAAAAAAGAGGAACGCACATCCTACATGTATACTAGCTGGATTTTATTGTACTTCCTTTTCAAGCATTTGCAAAGAAAATCACTTGGCCTGCTTCAGTTTTGCCACAAATTTACCAAAGTGTGAATAATTGCCAAGCATCAGATCTATACTTCACCACAAATATCAATATTCTGCTGAAATTATGACAGAAAAATGTAATATCTCATGCACATCATTGTTTATGAATAGAAAACAAGCTTGCAGTACCATGACTGCAGTGAAAACAAACATCCCTGGAAAAGTCATAAAAGAGAAAAAGAACAAGAGCTATGCGTTTCCCCACCACTGTTTATTTCTACTGGAGTGGAAAGAGATACACATTCTAAAAGAGAAAACAAAAAAGACTGGGGTCCCTGGAACATCAGAGGACACTAGAAATTCACATCACTACGACCATAATGCCTCTGTTTTTCTAGTTGCACCCTTAGTTTCAGAAGATACTAGAAACTCACATCTCTACAATACCTCTGAGTAGATAGGTGTGTTTTATAGTTCCCCCTAGAAACTCAGGGAACTTCAGGAAAGCCACTGCACACTTTTTAAGTCAACCAAGCACCTGTACTGCAGCTGTGTGTTAACAACAACATGGCACCCTATGTAACCTGAACACAACTTCTTAAAGCAGGAGCAGAAAATAGTGCCATGTCGGTTCTCAGAGTTAAATCATATCCACACACTTGTGAGCCATGTGCTTTAACTGTGCCTACATTTATTGTTAATTATGATATTACATGTAGCTACAGATGAAGACTTCAAAACAATGGGGATTGTTATTCATATAAATATTTTTTTAGAAAATAATATAGAGGTGACAGCCATGATTTCACATTAAAAAACTTTTCTAAACAAAATTAATCTAGATATTCATATCTACTCCCTTCACTGAATAATGCACCCAATGTATTTTCACTCTAATGTCTTGAAATACTTACAAAAGATGTATGTAAAATGTCATCTACAGGTGGACTTTCTCCAAGATTTCTCTCAACAGGGTAATGCAATTTGACTTCCTCAGTGATTTGGGCACTTTTTGCAACAATATCAGTGTTCATCTATGCATGTGTACATGTTTCCAAAAACTAACAAATGCACAGGGACCACACTATGAAAGTTTAGGTCTTAACTTTAAAACCAAAATTCGAGTCTTTCTTGGCAGAAGGTAAAACTGCAGTAGTCCACTTCAATAAAACTGGGGGTTTATCAAAAGGAAAAATTTCTAAAATTACAGTTCAATGGACACTCACATATTCTACTGGTCTACGTAGAGATATCATAAATTGAAACAGACAAGAAAAATTTTTGTCTCAAAGTTCAGACCAAATTTGGGTCTTAAGTTCTACAGTGAAACTGCCCCAAGGTCAGTAGGTTGTGGGACATGTTTACCTAGTCTTGGGTCAGATCTGTCTTGTAATGGATTGCCCCCTACTGTTTAACAGAACCCACCCAGGTCGTGTCACTGGGCCATCGTCTGTCAGAGCTAAAAACTTGGCTGACTCTATCTCAAAACCATGAACAGTGGACCACCTTTAACGCTTTAAAAAAATCTTGTAAATTTCCTGTTGTTCAATTGATCTGTTTTTCAAAACTGTGTTGGCAATTATATCTTCAGTCACATCACATGTTCCTGAGCTTTGGACCACAGGGTGAATGAAATTTTCTTGTTAAAATCATTGTAATACAATAAGATACCTCTGCCCTGTTTGATTTTAACTGATAGTCAGCTCCTATTGGGTGACCACTTCCTTGACCATTTAAGATACAAGTTGGATACATGGAACCGGACCCTGAGACCACCAATATTTATCTCCAAGTACAAGAATTCTTTATTACCATTAAAGTACCATCCAGAACCAAACGGAAACAACAATTGACAGCTTGGCTCCCAAGAGCAACAAGAATACCAGCATCTGAGAACGTTTTTATTGGGTAGACAAACAATGTTTAATTCTGTGACTGCAGGGTATCTGAACTCTGTAACCAAAAAGAATGCGCACTTGTCACTGATAAAGCCATTATGTGCCCAATGTGCCTGGAAACCCTCCAGTTGGGGTTTTTGTTTTAGACAATTAGCAAAAATGTTCCAGCCAATTCGAATCCTCTTGCCAAAGTGATTTTTTCATCAGTGTATAGTGAGTGTATAGCTGCAGTGAGGTTGGCCAATTATAAAAATATGCCAGCAAATTGACTGAAAATTTCCTTTAGTTTTTATTTGGTTTTTACTGGCTCAAATAAACTTAATTTATTCAAGTGTAAACATGCATAAAAATGTTGAAAACACTCTGAAACATGTTGATAGCATTCTAACAGAAGAGAAAACAGTCTCCCTTTTACATTTTTTCACATCACATGCCGATGATAATGCTGTTCAAGTACAAAAAGAAGAGTTAAACTCTAACCAATTTATACATCTACTAGTATGTTTAATGTGGTAACTCCTCATGTCAAGTGCATTCTGAGTACCAGAGTGTTAGCAGCCAGACAGAATGAAATGGTGCACTTGCTCTGGCTTACTACCAAACAATTAATGTTAATCTATCATTAATTACAGTAATTTATGGCCAGGATGGCATTCTGATGATCTAATCATCTGTAAGGTGCACTCATCTGATCCCATCTATACAGCATGCCAAATATAACAGTAAATCACAGAAATATAGAACTTCAACTAGCAGTATATCTGTATGCGACATGGGGGTTTAAATACACTATTAAGTCATGTTTAAAGCCTGGAGAGGTTGACCTATCTTGATAGTATCAACCTCAACTTGGTTGTTTGATTAAGATCACTTCACCATAGGAAGCCAATCTAATCCCTTTGCTGTGCCACCTACTGCAGGCAGGCTGATTTTTAAAATTTATGAATGTAAGAACAGCAATAAGAGAACACACATTCCTATAACGTCTCTTAAATACACAGTAATACTGCTATGTACTATCAATATACACTAGCATAAAATGCACCATAAAATAGACAAAATGATCTATCTGGTACAATGATATATTTTGTTTTACTTTTTGGGTTTGAGCAGGCTTCATTTTCATGACATGGGTCTGGCAAAAATGGAGAAAAATCAAACCCTGCATTCAAACATGTACTACTGATTGAACTCATTTCAGGTTCACAACATCCACATCATTCCTTAAAATAAAACGTAACAATGAACCATTTGTACACTGTGATTTTTCACGTTCAAAGTGCATATAGTCTCTTTGGTTGAATTGGGTTGATAGATTTGCATGATTGAAAGTTTTTTCCTTTAAGCAGAAAAACTTTGGTGTCTATAACAAGTCCAAGATGTGAGCCCCATGTATAGAAATGCTAAGTGTAAATATAAATGCACTAAATGCTTACATGATCTCTTAAGTTTTTTTACAAGTGGAAATGTTTAGAATTCAAGTTGACTGATGACTTTATACTTTTTATAAAACCTACTCCACCAATTCCTAGGTGTCAAGTATTTTATAAAAAAAAAACATTTTTTTTGCAAGTGGGAATGTTTTAAATATAATTTGATTGATTTCACACTCTGCCTGAATTTCAAGAGTCAAAGGTGTCAAAAAATGAATTAAAAAGCCATTGATCCCCCAGCCAGTAGGCTTAACTATACTCCAGGGAGAGTGAGTTACTTTCACCCTTGTGTTAAGTATGTGGCTGTTTCCATCAGTCATTACAGATCCCAGTGATACTGATCAGAAATAGTTGAACCTGTGTGCATTAGCTTTTTTCTTTTTTTTTTCTTCTTCTATTGTCAAGCATGTGTGTGTGTGCTTGATATTCATAAATGGTCCACAATATCATCTCCATTTTTCTCGATGGGATAGATACAATTGTTATATGATGTTTCACTTTATATGATAAGTCATGGCACCTTTTTAGCTAGGGAATACGGTACACTAAAACTTTCCCATTCCCTTCAAACCTGGGACTAATCTGTCCTAAATATGATACCTTTTCATCGCATTCACACTGGGGAAATTATGATTGACTTTTATGTTTTCACAGTCAACTGTTAGAAAATGAGGCCATTCTGGTCATTTTGTCCACCTGAGGGTCTCAAATCAGTTAAATAAAGATCAAAGGCCGCGTGACTACCACACACCCAGCTCTGTTTACTGCAATATTTGTCCAGATATTTGTCCATTTCTGGTCTATTGTTGCCATTTGTTATCTTTTTTTCACTTCAGAGCACCTTCTCCTTGGCTAAGGTCCAGTTGCCCATTTGGGCCTAATCAGGAACATTATCTGACCATTGTCCAGTAAATTGATGGAGCCCACTGGTCATACCGCCCAACTCTCGCACTCCAAATATGAGTAACACCTGTGATTTCATAAGCAGAAATGGAAAAGCACTTGAGTGTTTCAGAAACACACTGGAAACAATTCCTGCACAAGGTAATGGATCCAGCATCTCTCATTACATTAACCCAATCTCAACTTTTAGTTTCTTCTTTGATGTGACTACATGACACTTTGATCAAAAGTCTACAACCCCTTTTTTAAATGAATTTAAGGCCTTTTGCTAATTCAAGACAACTGATAATTGTAACTGAAAATTGCCTCATGCTGTAACTTGGCAATACGACTAAAATTACATTGACACTGTGTTTGCAGATCTGTGCTCTTTTCTTTAAAGCAATATGACTGAATACAGTGTCACATGCAAATGTTTGCCAAGACAGTTTAAGAACTAGCTTCTTTTAAATTTACACTGACGTGTCCACGCAACTGCATGCATAGTCTACATGGTCTTTTCCAGTTCATCTAACCCACAAGTTTACCAATGTCAAGAAACATGTTTGAACAGGGAAAGAACACTTCTTAAAATGTTCTCCAGATCTGCACTAAAAAGACCAAAAAAACTTTCCCAAATAACAAATTCATTACAAGCCTGACACAAGCTTGACCAAGTTTCAGATGTAAAACCAGTTAGAATTTCAATCTCATTACAAAATGGATATAAGGTTGACTGACTTATCAGAAATAATTGATTTGTATCTGGCCCATGCACATGCCAGTGTTGGGGAGACTGTGAGGAAAAATGTTGTTGTTTGAAAAAAATGAGGTCCAAGTGGCAAATCGCAATTTGTTTTTTTATCAAAGTAAGGTTTCTTCTGATTCAGCAATAACAACAACAATGAAAAAACCCTCTTCACTTAAATAACAATAGTAACAAACCATATCGACAATCTCAATTTTATAAATTTTATTGATAATTTTTAAATCAAGGGAGGGGGGAGAGACCCGGTGCTTTATGAAAACATGTTGAAGAGAAAGGAAAAATGTGGAAAGAATTAAAAGACGTTTAAAGCACACAGAAGCAGGTCACATGGCATATCACCTAAGTTGCTTGCCAGTTAGTAACAGGTAGAACTGAACTTATCACAATGGAAAGCTTAAAATTTTCAAAATTCTTCAAAAAAGTCCCATCATCGCTGCATTGCCCTTCTTAACAGTTTGAAGATAAGTGGGAGGAGCCAAGGGAGGGTTGAGGGAGGAGCTACAAGGCCAGAGTGGGCGGAGCTAATTACAAACTTACTACTATCCAGGTAGTATATAGATTGTATTGGGATAGGAAGACAGAGTGCACCTCAGTGAAATATAAGGATAAAACTTCAAATTTAAACAGTGGTACCATTTGGTATATCTTTTACTACATAAAGAATCCAGTCCAATTAATAAAACATACCAATTCAAAGTTTTGTTATTCTCTGAGTAGAGATATCAAGAGATAGTTAATAGGTACAAATGCCAGCTTTGATAAAACTCTCTCTCTCTCTCTCTCTCTCTCACACACACACACACACACACACACACACACACACACACACACACACACTCTCTCTCTCTTAGATATATAGGCTATGACATCATCTCAGACCAGACTTCCTTATATAAGCCTATGGACAGAAGCAACACCCCTGATGTTACCCTACAGACAAAAATGCACTCATTAAACAGAGCAATAATTTCTTAGACTAGTCTTAACCAAATTATAAATATTTGTAGTCTGCTTTTATCCATACACTACATATTCCAATACAGGGGCTAGTTTGTATTTGCTGCAGCAAGCGGCTAGACAGTGTGGGGAGAAATGTAAAGGTGAACCGATGTTTTGTCACTGTGCCAACAGCTCAACTTTAGCGGAGGGCAAATGTCATCATCACAGACTAACAGTGATTCAAAGCACAGACACAACACCACCTCATTCCTGCCCTCAAACAAACAACAACAAAAAAGTAGGAAAAAAAAGAGGAGAAAAAAAGTGGGACAACACATCCTGGTGATATTATTATATGTGGTTCTCTCACTTAATGCCTAAGTGAATATCACACTACGATTTATTTCCAACCAGACATCTTTTTATTTAGACATTCATTAAAAAGGGGAAAAAAGTGCCTGGTTTGTAAGTGGATACCGATTGCATAATATGTCTCAGTTCGATTTTTCCACTGATCTTTTTTCTTGAAAGGTAGCTTGACCTATGGTTTTGTAGTCATCTCAAACAGGTTATGGGAATTACCTTGGCAGTGTAGCGTAGCTGTGTAACCAGATTAACTATCATTAACCCCACAAAGGTGCTATTTAGGCTTAAGAATCTATCATTAATTTGTGTCACCCCAGTGTCATTGTTACGAGAAGAAACTGTCAAGTCGTACCCGTATACAATATCCCAGAATAGGTCTTAATTCAAGCAAATGCCTCTTTAAAATAAAAACAAAAATTGTATGAAACAATAATCACACCATATGTTTTATCAATACTTATTGACTGGAAAATAAAAGGGGCGGTTCTTGCACAACAAATATTCAGGTCCCTTTAACAGCTATTTTTCAGAATGCAAAAATATTACAGACTAATATTCACTTCTTTTTAATAGTCCACCTAGAGTCAGAAAATCATTCCAAAACAGGTACACATAATACAGCATGATAATAATCAATATATCTGGTTTCACATCCCCCAACTGGGTATGCATTTATCAGTACTAATACTTGGAACCACAATTTTCAGATCCATACTGCCAGATCTTATTAACCCAACCAGTTTCCATAGAGTGACTCTCTGTTCTGAAAGTTTACCAAGTCTATAGAAATCACCCAAAACAGCTAAATTATCTCCAAAGTCCATGTGCTGTCCTTCTTAAGTGGAAGTTCCAGGTATAGTAACGTTAGTGCAACATTAGATTCCTATGGGTAGAAATCAAAATCACACTGTCTGCTAAGTCGGCAGGAACTAAGTTATGTCACACTAACTTGACTGAGAATGCGACCTACCAAAGTCTCTCTCCACGCAAAGTATAATTAATACCAATATTGACAGCAAGACTGCGGCCTCCTTCTATCAAGACGTATCAGGTCAATGGAATCTTGGGGAAACTAAAACCATAATTGCCACTAAATCCTCAAATTTCAACTCTGTCCACAATAGCGAATGGATAAGTATATCAGAAAGTGCATGTCACTTGGCGGACACAATAGGTTTTCTTGTTCAAGCCACTTCAGTTTGATATGATTAGGTATCAAAGGGACTCTTGTATTGGGAAAAACTATGAAGGGGATCTATAGGGGGAAAAAACATACAACTTCACGACTATCCTTGTACTGAATGTATTCACAAACACAAAGCAAAAGATTTGAAGCAAAATAAACCTGTGTGTAGGTGTGTTCATATCAGGGCAATTTTAGACCGAAAATAGACCAGTTAATGCCACTGGGCCACTAGATTGCATAGGGACCATAATACTGCCCAGTATAGCATTAACTGTGTCTGCTTGAATAGTAGTAATATTAGGGAACTGGCCCAGTTAGTCATGACCCCCCCCCCCCCCCCTTCAGTTCATCATTAGTCTTCAGTGTATGCTCTGATCAACCAGGAAAACTAAAATTTTCACACACTTGTATAAAATATCCAAAATTATCAAAGTGTTAGAGTTAAGAGCTCATTTAAAAGATTGGTAGTAATAGTGACCATTTTTTTCTTGATGGTGATCTGATCTGTACCAAAGAGTTCTCTCTTGCTCTGTACTTCCAGACTCTCTGGTGACTAACTCCAGTGACTGTCAATGGTGGCTGACTTAGTTCACTGACTCTGGTGACCGACTCCATAAAGCTAAGTGCCCACCTATGATAACAGACCCCAGTGATCGCCTGGTCATTGACTCTAGTAATGGACGCCTGATCGCCTGGTCATTGACTCTAGTAATGGACTACATGCAGTGACCACCTATAGTGACTGACTGGTCACTGACAGTAGTGATGGACTACAGTGACAACCTATAGTGACTGACTGATCACTGACACTAGTGATGGACTACAGTGACCACCTATAGTGACTGACTGGTCACTGACACTAGTGATGGACTACAGTGACCACCTATAGTGACTGACTGGTCACTGACACTAGTGATGGACTACAGTGACAACCTATAGTGACTGACTGATCACTGACACTAGTGATGGACTCTGGGGACTCTGACTCCAGTGACACTCATTCTTTTAGGTATGTGAAACTTGACAAGGCTGGTTGTGATCATAGGAAGGGCCTTGAAATGTACTAAATTGAGGAATCTGAATATATGAGTACAGCTCGTCAATTAAATTCATCTATAAGGAAAGCAATATGGTGGTTGTGTCTGCAAAAATGGGGCAGCTTTGGGCCACGCTGGCTGTCTGTATTTACGTCTATGACTTGGTTTAGATTAAAAAAATTAATGTTAAAATGTGTTTGAGATGAGCAAACCTCATACTTGTCTCCAGAAATAGTTTAGTATATCTTTAGGGCAAGAAGCAACATTTTTTCACTATGTTTTTCTAGGCGTGGGTTTTTGCAGAAAGAAACCGAGGTTATAGGAAATTAGAAAACTTTGCTCATGTCTTGGAAACAGATTCAGGCAACGTGTGGCTACTATGTACTGTTCTGTTTACTGTGGAAAAATGAGTTCATGTCTTACCTCAGAATCCACTTTAAAGATGTGATTGAATCAGTTCATTTATCTTTTCAGTTAAAACCCGTTAAACAGATCTGCACATGAGGATGCATATGTCTGCCAGGGTCTGCATTGGTGTTAGTGGACATGCATGTACATGCAAATACACATACGGTTGCCTGTATATGTAAATGCACAACTTAAAAAGAAGGAAGACATTCTACAGACACATCTATTTGGGTGGTATACAGAAATTCTCAAAATAATTCACAGAAAAAAAGGGGAAAAAATCTAACAAGAAACAGAACACTGGTCAGCTAAGTGTATACAAGGATACGTCCAGAAGAACCTTTGCTGGACACAAATGCCCTTTCCTACCTGGTGAGTTTGAAAAGGTTAATAGGGGAGCTTTGGGGAAGGAGGAGGCATTTCTTTCTCAGAGTAGACATTTCATACAGGAAAAAATGTTCCATTTATCAGCACATTACGGAGAGCTGGGAGAAAGTAGTATGTGTTGGTCATATATCGGCTACAAGCAAAAATTACTGAATTATTGATTTTTTCTTTTTTTAAACCTTGTTTTTTTCTGTTTTTGTTTATGAAATTATAATGAAATCAGAAGTAATAGACTGACAATCTCATAAGATGGAAAATATACGTGAAAATTTTCAGACATTTTCATTTTTCTTTCTTTCTTAATCAAATCCCTTCAATGCAAAATCAAAGATTGAGAAAAATTAACACCTCTGGATAAAATACTCTTTGGTGGAAGGTGGTTGAAGAGTAAGTAAATACAAAAGATTTTTGCCATATCTACTTTCTATCCAATAAACAAGCACTTTGCAAAGTACGCATATCCAACATGCCAACTGTGCTTTCATGCAAACTAGAAAAAAAAAACATAAAAGAGAGTACTGACCATCACTCAGTAAAGGAGTACAGCACATTTAAGTTACACCTGTTAGTGATGAGTCAAAATATATCTATGTTACTGTATGCTATCTTGTTGTTTTGTTCTCTCTCTTTCTCTCTCTCAAACACACTCACACAGTCTGTATGCAAAAGTGTGCATGAACTTAAATGTCACACACACACACACACACACACACACACACACAGAGAGAGAGAGAGAGAGAGAGAGAGAGAGAGAGTGTGTGTGAGAGAGAGAGATGACATCTCACTCAAACTTTGCCTGTTATATTTTTTCTTCCTCGCTAATTCAATAGAATTAAAACATCATCAACTTTTGATTTTCTTGAATCATCTTTTCTCTCTTTTCCTTGGAAAATAAATCATTTTTTCAAGACAGAAATACACATTATACTTGACCAGACCAGGCAGTTACCCATACATGTGCTCATATTTCACTTAGTCCCCATGTTAGCAGACAATGGTTTCACTTGTCCCCCATAGTCACAATCAGAAGTACAGATCTCAAAGACAAAGGTCGCCCAACGGGCCAGGAAGAAGTGCAGATTTTTTACAAAGAACCACTTTACATGTAATTTGATGGTTTTGTAAATATGGCTGAAATTCTGATAATAACAGGAAACCGGTACTTCATCGGATCTAACCCAAGAACCACAATGACCAGTGAAAGTAACCACCACTTATCCATCTCGTTCTGCTCCTGTTATTCAGATTTTTCCAAGAGACGCATAACAAACTTATTAATGGAATTTAATAACATTAGTTTCTGCATTTCTTTCAGTTTCATAACTACTATTAAATTTCATCAAAACTTTTAGACTTTGAATAAAAAATTTCCCAATTTTAGACTTAAATTAGTGATTACTTATCTCTACCAGCAATTCTCTATCTTTTGCTTTTAGGTTAATATTTTAATTTTCTTTTAGTAAAAAAATTGAAATGATTACATAAAAATGAGAAAATTAATTGATTGCAAAGAATGTACTAGAGAAAAGTCACTGCTGGCCCCTCCATCTCTTCCATTTCCTTTATTTGCTATCAATTTTCAGGTTCTTGTAATTGGAACCTGCAAGTGCTTGGCTCTATTACTTCCTATATCGAATGATTAGCCTAATATTTCAACTATTAAACTAAACACTGCACATTGTTGGAAGTGCACAAAGAGTAAATGCTGCAGAAACAGGGTCACTATTGGGTTAATCCTCCGCTAAATGGCCTCTAAAATATGTTCCAGTAATCCTTTGTCCGAGCTCACCACACCAAAGGAAAGTCAGGTAAAATGAATTATAAGGGTACAAGGCTGAGGGTACCCCAACCGCACACGCCCTCTGGTTATTTTCCTAAATGAAGACGTTAGCGTCTGTCCCTCCCTGTCCAAGCATAATACGACACAATGGTGGGCGTCATTGATTTGATTGGGGACGGCAGGCATGCTGGGTGGAACTATAGTTTCGGAGCAAAGTAGTGTCACCGTGGTTACCGCATCCGACACTCGGTTATAATAGAACATGCACATTTTACATTGTTCCCGTGTTCTATGTGAAGTGGAGCAGATAAAGCAAGGTATAATGATATGGACTTTATAGTAATCATGTGATCATCTCCTTAGTGTAATGAGATAATAAATGGGCACTAAGTCAAAATCGTACTTCGTAATATTTCTATTTTACCATCACAGCTTGATATCAATTAGGGCCATCTTGGCAGTCAACCTGGTCAATTTTCTAGAACTGATGTCCTTTTTTATGGGAAGAAAAAGATGCATGGCCAGGCAAAACTGATTACAGAAAAATCTTTCATTAAAAGTGACTTGCAAACTTCATACTTTTAGATAACTATCATTGTGAAAAACATACTTCAGAATCTGTTTCCCTAAAAGCAATTTTCAAACAAGTACCACAGGAGAAAAAGTAACAGTTTTATCAACAAAATGAATCTTAAAGGTACAAAGTAACAGACATAATTCTGCAATGCAACGGAGAGAGAAAATAAACTTCTCAATATCCATAGAGATCCTGGGGCTTACTTTCCAGTGAGAACTTGCACCGCATTAGCAAGCAGACGGACATCTCTAGCTATGTTCTGTGTGCATATTATCTATCTCTTTTTCTTAGTTTGCCATTAGTGTCCTGTTTTTTCCCTCTGGTTCTCTTACATGAAAAAAACCTGTCAAATAATCCTTTTTGCCTGAAAGTTTGGGTTCAAGTAATGGCAATGGATTTTAAAGGTAACAGATAAGTGCATCTTAATGAAAATGATCCCAATCCACTAAATAGAGTGATCAAACCATTTTATTAAAAATTTCCCTATCACATGAAGTTCCCATGCTGAAACCCTAAGCCCATGTTACATTATAGTTTCTACTTCCACCTTCTGTATATAATAGCTTCCAAAAACTGTATAAAAAAAAGACTTTAATATACTGGTATCATGTAACAACTACCACCATAACTAAGCACATCACTTGTCATTTTTTCTCTCGTCTCAGTGCGTGTATGTGTTAACCCTAACTCAAAGAGACCATCTTTACTATCACCCTTTAAGCCACTTTCGCTTGACCTGAAATAACAATCGCAACCTCTTTGGCAACCTCTGTGTTCCTCTGAGGGAATGTCTGTCAGTGAAGAACACATCTTTCTCAGTTTTCGTCCTTGCCATTATCTTATCATCAAAGTTAAGGTTAGAAAGGGACATATGTATTTCTTGACTTCAAAATTTGAGATCAAAAAGACAAAACATGCTAGATATGCTGAACTATGAAAGTGGAAAAGACGCTGCTCTAACCAACTTAACAGTATACTACCTATAATTTTTAATCAGGCAAAAAGTGCAGTTTCACTCAATACAAGACACTGTCAAGCATTATCTTCTTTGCCCTTTTCATCCACAATCAAAACTTTTGCTCAAAATATGACATCTATATATTTCTACTGACATAGTCATTGGATTGCACTGGGCAATTACACTGAGCATCAAATGACAAAAAATATTATCAGAACTAATAAGTTACTCTTTTGCAAGCAAAAACCTCGTCACCGTCATGTCATCATCGGCGACACAGACGAGTGTGACCAACCACATAACACTTGGCCCTGGACCAATAAAATGAAGAAACACAATAGGAGAGGTCATCATTATTTGGCTCTAATTCCCTAAAAAAAATTGCCTTAAGCTTAAAGCAATATGGACAAAGAGTGGACATGTGCACATGCATGCATGTGAATGCACGACATATGCAAGTTAAGCATAGCATGGACATAAAGCCATGAACTTCAATATAGTATCCATACAGGCCATTTACCCCATCTCAACAGGCTGAGAAAACTCAAAAGCTCATGTTCATTTTGGGATATAACCTTACATGGACTTAAGTTAATGAGATCAAATGATCCGTAATACAACAATAGCCAGTGAGTAGATAGGTCATTTAAACTACATCAAAGTGTCAGGGTGAAGGAATCGATTTAATCAACTAAAAATTTACGAGCCCATAGTCAACATTCTTGCTGGGGTCAAGCCAAAGATGTATTGACAGTTTTCTTTTAAGATTGGGCCATGTTAAATGATACCCTTGGGTGTATTTTTCGCATGTACAATGGACGATTTTAAACACAAAGAAATTAAAATGCTGTGTGAAGAAATGATCTGTTTAGGTTGCTGCAAATAAATCTCTGGAGTGGCGAACCAAGTATTGAAATATGTCTACAGAAAAGGTCTTTAAAAACAAACAAAACTGCAAGAAAAACATAATAAAGTAGTGAGGACAAAGACTTTATCCTGAAAATATCAAGAAGAAAGATTAAATAAAGAAAAGTAGTTCACTGATTTTGTGATACCTGATCAATTGAAATCAATTTTGTCAAAGTGCTCAAAACAACTTAAGAAACTTTTCAACAGCAAAAACAAACACGTCTCTTATTTATTTAATGCCAATAATACATTACAAAGCTTCGATGTGTGCTCAAGTCATCAATTTCTTTGAACAAGAACTACATTCCTTTATGTTTTGAAAGTAGCACCATGTAGAGCTTTAAGTAATAGTGTTAACATTGAAAAGGATCGCAAAGATTTACATCATTGCCTGCTTGAAACAAAAGTTTTCTTTTAATTGTTTTGAAAGCCAATCTACCCCAGCGATTGTCTGGTTAAACAAGCAGGTTTATGTACAAAACACTGCTTTTAGATTAACATGTCTGAAGCACTAAAACCATCAACTATTGTTGGAACAAATAAAGTTTTCTTCTTGCTGTTTTGGAAGCAGATATGTGCCTGCCATTTGGCTTCATGACAAGGTGTTATGTGTCCATAACTTTCCAGCTGGGTTAACAAAATCCAAAACCATCACCGACTGCAGGATTCAATCCCTATACAATAATGAGACCCAAACCATGGGGTAAATTTTTGATTGATTCTGTGTTCCGTTCCAGACCTTTCCATATCTGAGACCATCACCTTTTACTTTCTCATCTTGAATAATGAAAGTCAAAACCATGGGGCCAAATCCTGACAGTTTCTGTGTTGTTTTCCGGAAAGTTCAACTCGGGACAAGCTATTGTGTGCGCGCTGATAGAGGCGAGATAAAGTTCTGATTGCAGACAAGATCAGTAATTTCCTCCAATGGGACCCCCAAATATGACTCTTGCTTGTTTTCCCAAGGTATCTCAATGGCTTTGTATAGGGGGTTTAGTTGCCCAGAGGCTGGGAAATCAGAATGAGTAAATACTTGCAGACGAGTGGGGCATATCATCTCTCCTAAGTACACAAGATAGAAAGAAATAGACTGCTAACAAATATTGTCCCGGGAAGTGCTAGAGTAGCACTCCAACAAAATACAATTAGTTTATACACAAAATGCATTCCGCTGAGAATTAGGGATACTTACAGGAACAAATTTGCTTAATTTAATTGTCTGAATGATAATTTGTCTTATGTTTCTTTTTTCATCCAAAAAACACAGTAGAAAACACTGAATGTCTGCACATCTTCCCTTAAAATTGTTAGTTCCAAAGATATGAAATAATTAAAATTGCAATTTTTTTTTAATATTGAAAATATAATGTCTTCATTGACTTGCTTTTGCCTATAAAAATACAGAAAACTTGTGTTCTTTGCTTCTCTAGAACAGGGAGCTATACTGATGTATCCTGGAGCATCCAATTCTTTTAGAAAACTTTGCAACAATCTTTAGAAAAAAAACTGTAATTACTTAACCAGTGCTTGAGAAATCATGTTGCTTTAACACTTAGTTATCACAAAATCACAAAATACTCCAATAACCCAACCAAGGTAAAATATCAGTGCTCGAAGAAATATTTCCCTATCTAGAGTTTGCCGCTAAGTGTCCGTCTGGCTCAAAATGCCATTGTAAAGCCAGTGGCATCCCTCAAGAGTTATTCCAGTCATTGCAGGCTATATACAGCTCCAAGATAAACTATATGAGAGAAGTGAATCTTATAAGTAAATAGTGGCATATGCCAACTAAGGAGTCTGACACTGACAGTTACTTTCATTCATGTTTCGTTGTTTTTGTATTTACTGGTGATCTGGGGCCAGCACAGAGAAGAGTTCTGCCTCACTGTTCCTGGCATACTTTTTGCCCTTGTCCAAAAACTGGTTCATTTTATCCAAAATGTGCTAAACATGTTTGAATTTTATTTGATTTCCAAACTGTTTTGTTGATTTGGTCAGAACTTTACTGATCTGGATGTTAACAGAGGCCAAAAAGTTCTATGAAAAAATATCCGACAATGAGTCCGACAATGGTGGCCAACCGGAAGAGACACAAAAAGAAAACCTCAACACAATGTCAAGGGAGGACATTCATTAGCATCATTCCAGCATGAGTCTATCCTATATATAGCTAGAAGAACTACAAATTAGATTCCAGAAGTCAAAGCCCTTTCATCCCATATAACCGGACAGCAAACTGTATTGCAGCAACCTAAACCAATGTTGGTATGCAAAAGATTATCGCCATTATTGTCAAGCTTATCTTCCTGACCACAAAAGTGTGTCTGGAATAAGGCAGTTTCCTCTGACTCACACATGAGAGCACCTTGCATGACTTTTACTGATACATCCGACCAATTTCCAATGATAATCCTGGTTGATTGGGGTAACAAGGAGAAATCACTGTTCCATTACATTTTGTTTTCTTTAGCCCTGCTTCTCCATTGGATGCGCGCTGCACTTCATTTTCTTATTATCCCTCACCGTGGTTCCATGTCAGATGGCAAATTGCACCATCACTCTCTTCTTATCGGAGGTTTGGAATTGCCTGTACCATGTCAAGCTGAATTTACACAAGTCTACATTGAAAAGATTTTTTTTTACTACAGAAAATTAAAAAATATCTATTTTCTGTTACAGTTTTATCACCACGTTGGATGAAAGTTGGCTTGGCTGAAATTTTCTGGCTTATTTCCATTCAAAAATCAAATCAAATATGGAACTGCTTGTACAAGCAATTTTGTAACAATGGCTTTGCCATAGATATCATTTCTAAAAAGTGGGAGGAAGGTGAAAATATGTGCAAACTTTATTGACCTATGTGAGTAAGGATATATGCACACACAAAAATATTACATTCGAGACAGAAAACATTCTTCTCTTTTTTTTCATCTATATCCCCAGGTGTGAGCAATCTTTGAAGGCACCTAGAATCAGCTTCCTTCCATGTTTCTTGGGTCATTTTTTGCACTCCGACTCGAACCAAAATTACTAGATCAAGGTTATCAACATGAAAATAAGTCTTTTGACAGATTCGTAAATTTCTGTAGTTTCTAGACATTATGTACCATATATCTGTATCATTCTATAAGTAAGAAAGAAAAATCAGCATGTACCATAAAGTATACTGACAACCAAAATTTTATCCCCGCTGGTTTTAAGAATGCAAGATGTGTATGCAGCCTAACGTTTTAGAAGACAAGATGGGGAATTCAGAGCAAAGAAGTACAGGGGGCAGGGTGGTAGCTTAGCCAGTCTGTATCATAACATTTATCAAAACATTGGCCATATTTTTGCACTACTGCACTATTTTGCTTGGGGAGCTCCTGTTTGTTCTAACTGGAATGTGTGTGATTGTACGATTGTGTGTGTGTGTGTGTGTGTGTGTGTGTGTGTGTGTGTGTGTGTGCAGTTTGTCAGACAGCCTTACTGATGACAACCCAACCCACTAGGATAATGTAAGAGCTTTGTGGACAGGTAAAAAATATTTAAGTAGGAAGTTTGTTTATTGTACCAACTACAAGGGAATGTCCAATGCTACCACTTGATTGAAATCATTCACAATGGATTTAAAAAGTGCCATGAAAATTGCAGCAAGAAAATGCCTGTAGGTATCCATACACTTTTTATTGGGTAATTACAAGATGATCAAAATGTTGAACAAAACTGTGAACAATTAAATAATAATAATAATGATGATAATAGTGCTTAACATTATATTTAGCCAAAATAGAACTATTTCCCATTTCCCGCTCCAATTTATACAATGACATAGGTTGCCAATTCTACTACAAAGTTAGTGAAGAAATATGATATCAATCTAAAAATTCTCCAGAAATATGCTCGAACGAAACATATCCCAAGGGATGTGGGAAATACAAATCCCAAACATCTGTTTTGATACACCTGTGTTTATTTCCATAGGCGTAGGTAAATGTGATGATATACACCACAGGGTAACCAGTAATATCAATGTCATACAGTATTGGGCATTACGTAGACACTATCTAAACCAACAGTGAGAGGGAATTCATAGTAGCCAGCAGTAATATACCTGGTATTACATGCATTACATTCTCACACTGTTTCTATGTGAGTTCCTGAAGGCTACAAATGAAGTTCTGGAATGTTGTTCCAGTTGGGAATTGGGGTTGATTGCTTCACCACACATTTAGGACTCCTTATGATGAAATGCAATCACCATTTCATTACACATAAAAAAACATTACATGTACTGTTGGAGAATAAAAAAACAAGAACATAACACAACAATATAATTGTTTTTGACAACAAACTGAATGATTGATTGATTGACAATATACTATATACTGTGATATAATGTAATCAATGCAACATCCCATGTGCAACTGACTTGTAAAAACTCTGGCATAGTATAAGAGTATTTAACAAAACTGATCCAATCAGGTTAAACCCCATTCGGCCAGGAACCCATCCCTGCTAAACATTACTGGGGTGGGCAATACAGAAGGTGTTTTAAAAACAGCAACATCTTCTGTAATTCAAAGCATCTAATATTGAATTTCAAGGGAAATTCCCAACACTTTTCCAACACTCATTATGCTCATTAGTTGCTGAGTTAAAGAAATTCAACCCTTCTCAAAAGTTTGAGGCATTGCAAAGCAGCTTGCTTAACATTTGACCAAATTTTCCAGATTCTCTGTTACAAAGGTAGTATTTCTTCTCAAAATCAGAAATGTTGGTGGCATACAAAAAAAGAGGTTCAAAATGTTCTTAGTTGATGAACTCAAAATGTGGTCTATTTGGATTGTGCAAAAAGGCCCAACAATATGTACCTGTGCAAACCAACTTTATTGCCTTTTGAAGACCCATAAAAAATTCTCAATTGCCATCAACTACTGAATTTCAAAGAGACGTTTAATCTGAACTTTAAAGCCTCTCTTAACTTTGAGGTGCAAATTCAACTTTTCCTGAACTTTTCTTAATTCTTTTCACGACTGTCCAGCGAGTAAGCTGCCATTTGCATTAGTCACCGCCAATCATCAAATCAAAGAGAAAAGTTAACATCTCCCTTTTGACTTGGAGACTAATTTCATTTCTTTTAAAATCAAAGCAGTATCAGGGGCTTTATTGTATTATTGGGTTTGGAAGTGAGTCACAGTTGATATGATTACAGTCCTTAAACACACTCCTGAGGTTGCCTTGTGGCTAACCTGCGGCTGGGCCAATAACGCATTAGCGCCTCAAGGGTGTCTATAAAAACAAGATCCATGTCAGACATGCTCAAAGAACTACCAGCTGAGCTCTCCAATGATAGGATGCAGAAAAAAAGGAAAGAGAAAAAAAAATGTTAGCCTTATAGTAACTTTAAAGACAACCGAGGAAATGTGTAATTTAGGACTGATTTATCAGGAAGCTTATGTTTAGGAGATATTATTTTTTGTGAGGTGAAGCCTTTTTGAGTGTAAGTTTAAAAAAAAACAGGTTAAAATATTTCATGTCCTTCCTATAAACACTTCCCATTTTCAAGCATATATTCATTACATCATGATTTGCTAACTTAGAGTGTGCAAGTTGCAACAATAAAAATAAAATTGGAATTTGAGGAAAAAAGAACATGGTCTGCCCTTTTCCTGATGTAAATTCTCCAAGAAGACAATTACAGCATAATAACATTATTGTTTTTGACAACAAACTGCTTCTTCTGCTATCCATTTGTCTATATTACTAATACTACTGGCAACAGAGCTCAAACATTCCTTAATGGGAAATTAACAAGGCATTTCCTGAAAGAAGACCCACTTTTATCATTTGATATCAAAGGTAAAGGGTGCCATGTCATCTCTTTAAGTAAGATGTCCAGAGGGTTGTTCTTAAGTGGTCAGCGATACTGCCAGCAGTCAAAAAGTAGTCAGGCGGTGGTCTAGCTGTGGTCAGTGAATTGTATTGTGGATAGATACACTGTTGTTATCTGGTGGTTGACTTAATTCTTGGCCCAATCACCAAGTGGGGGTTATCTATTAGTGTCGGGTACTGTGGTTTTTGTTTGCAATTCAAGTCACCACAGGTTAAAAGTGGGGCCTGATTTTCTTCAGAAAGCCTGTGTACAATGACAGTACTGTTATGTAACTGAGGTTGTTGACATAAGAAAAGTGATGCTAGTCATGCTAGTTATAGATTAATGGTCATCAAAATGACAACTACAAAATTCTTCACTTTGTAAGGTACAGTAATATGTAGCACGAGGGAAATCTTCCATGTGCTAGCATACCACTAAGGTAACAGTTGCTATTGTCAAAACTGCAATATACAACAATCCATTCATCACTTTACATCCTGGTACATTGTATTTTCTTTAAAAGATTTCATTAGCTTGCATAGCCCTGTTAAAGTTAACAGTTGTTACTGTTAATGCTGCGGTAGCAATAGATCACTATTCCCTATCCCCATTACACCCTGCTGACATGGAAAAGGCTCCATATATCACTGGTCAGCACCAGTAGCTCACACAGTGGCCCAGCTGGTCAGCAAATAAATCACCCACCTCTGAGCACCTGCCCTTTTCACCACCTGACATCCATTTATTTTATTTTTCTGAGAACCCCCCTTTCGTTGGTCATATTAGGTTTTGTAAGGCACCCTGTGTTTTATGAGGAAAACTTGAGTCAGTGGAAAGAATCATTTGTTTAAAACTTTGATTTGTTTGTTAAATTGATCAACCCTTGGTTCATAGCATCTGATTATGCAATTAGTACATTATTTTATTGCAATTAACTTCAACAGCCAAGGTTAAAAGTATCACATAACAGAATGAATGATGTAAAACAGAAGAGAGCAGAAGCTCTCTAAAAATGATAGAGTAGATAGTGAATGTTGATTGCAATCAACTTTTTGATGTTGTTCACACATTATGTAACACTACACAAAACTTTTGACAAGATACACAGCTAAATGTGGCTTATCTTGTCACATTGTTTTGTGAAACGACAGTAAAACATGGCACGACTAAAATGAAACACTGAAATTCAGGGTAAGTGAGAGTTCCACTTTCAGAACCTTATTTAGCCTCCAATAAAGCGTGTGCAGAACAGGTCATTTCAGAATTGAAGCTCAGAGCAATCTAAGGATATATAAATGTTTTAAGGAAATATTGCTGATTCACAAAGAAATGTTTCTACAATAGAAACACCATGTATGCATCATTATTTGTAAACATCGCTCATTGTAATGCTACCCTAAGTGTTGTATAGAAATAAATTGATGCTTTGTAGCAATAGGACAACTACAATTAAGTAACATTTACAATTAGAGGCAATGTAAAGCCCAAAACAGTAGTGCAATCAAAAACCAAACATGAATAAATATTTGTACTGAAAATGATTTTCAATTTTACACGATAAAATGTCTTCTGCAGGGTATTTGAAAAACAAACACAAATCAATGTTTATGATGAAAACTCATTTCAATTTCGTAAGAGAAAATTATAGTTGGTGCTTCAGGCAGTTGTTCCCGCTTTTATTCTTTTCAGAGGCAAGTTCCCCTCAGAAAAGCCCCAGGGCTTTTTGTCCCCAGGGGCCTTATTGAAAGTCAAGAAAGCTGCAGTAAGACGACCCCCACTTGATAAAAGGTTCAATTACATATCAGTGAATTAATGTTAAAGGCATCACAGGAAGACATAGGTGTCTCTATACCTCTCAAATGACGGGAGCTGTGTCCTTTTGAATACATCATGAACTGCCTATGTGCCATGTCGATATGGTACCAAGACAAGAGCACGACAAGATCATCTTGCGTTCAAACTCTGCCATGCAAACTATTTATTTCAAAATCAAAATTTCCCTTTAAATGATAGAGCAGGAGATATGGCTTTTGAACAGAATTAAATCCTCCCCCTCCATGCCTCCCCACACATACACAGAGAGAGAGAGAGAGAGAGAGAGAGAGAGAGAGAGTGAGAGAGAGAGAGAGAGAGAGTGCAAATTAGAATACTTACATATTTAACAGTTAGATCCAAACCCTTTCCATTAATTCTTGTCGAATTTCAATAGCACTTAACATCTTTTATGTGGAGATACATGCAATTAAATGGTCCCCTGAGCCAGGGCAAAACTTTTCATTATAAATAAATCTCCTCAAATTACAAACGGAATAAATAGGGTGATCGCATCAGGATTGGTTGAACATGGGGTCAGACATTCGAGACATAATATTTGAAATTTGCACAAAGCTTTTGCCACAACTAATGTATTTAAAAAAACTGACTACACATTGATGACTCACGGGTGAGTTGATGGAAATTGGTGAAACTAAGTCAATTTGAGCAGAACCCAGGAAAAAAATGAAGAATAAACACGTAGAAAGCACCTGCTTTCTTCTCTTATAATGCAACCTTGCGATACACACCATTATTAAAATATGCGGAATACAACAAGAGTTGTTATGCAAGCTATAAACACAGGATGACAATTAAAAAGAGAAGAAAAAAAAAACACAAAGGCGAAAGGCACTTGATATGTGTGCCATAATCAGATATTCTAACACAGTCAGTGTGTGAGTGTGCAGAAACGAAAGGCACAGCATGATGCTCATGTTCAAACAGGTTTTCACACGACCGTGTTGTTCTGTCCCAGATAGCAAAGGCTGGTTTTAACATCTGTATTGAACATAGTCTGAGTAAAATTTTCAGAGAGGAATCCACCTTAAAAAGCACACTTTTATCTGAAGATGCTTTAAGCACTTGTCCCCCCCCCCACACGTATATATACATGCACCTGCACATACACACACACACACACACACACACACACACACACACACACACACACCATAATTCCTTGCCTGACACTCTGGGGACAGTGTAATAGTGCACAGAGGGTATTAGGTATAGAATAGGCACAGCTCTCCTTAAAAAAACTTCCAAGGCATCTTACTCAAAACAAAGACTTCCTGCACCACATGTGAGCCCCTGGTCTTCTGAGTGATGTAACATGGAAAAAAATGGGGATCACTTGGCCACAGTGCACTGCAAAATGTTCAGGGTTTGATTCATTCTGAGGTTAGTGACCTCATCGTTAATTTTTTTTTTCCAAGTAATCTGCTGTATGTTGTCCTTAAAATAGGATTTCGGCAAAAAAGAATTTGGACTCTATGTTTCTCTTTTGTGAAACAGGTCCCTTGACCTCTGTCCACTTTTTTCGTTAAAAAGTGGTCTAGTCTGAACATGGCTTTAGTCAATTAGCTGGAGGACCAATTATGTACAATAAATAGTCCAAGAGCTTGAGGTTGGTCATCATGGGAAATGTACAAGAACTCCAAACTTATAGAACAGATCACAATATTTAATCAACGTAAAATGTCTTTGCAAGTTTTTTTACCTATAAATCCCAGAGAATTCCTGTTCTTTTAATAGTGATACATGTACAAAATAATTGCCCAAGAGCCAGGACTCCAAGACTTGAAGCCAATTAGTCTGGAGGGGAAAAAGGGGCCTACTGAGTTCAACTCCTGTGGTTCACAGTAAAGTTGCCTTTTACACTTGGCAAAATTTAGTTCTTTCACGTGGCTAACTTGATTCGCAATATTTTCTAAATCAACCAACAAACTACTAATTTAGATTTTGATATGATTAAGACAACTGATTTAAACCATCTTATGACAAAATCTTCTTCAATCAATTTTACTATCTCATGCCTTGACCAAACTAGTTCAACCCAGGTTCGTGCCAGAACAGCTCCCAGATGTCCCAGTGTAAACACTCCAAGAAGAGAGCTTGTCAAGTAAATGAGAAGAACAATAAATGAAAGGAGGAGAGATGAGGGTGGATTCAGTGCAAACCTCCATACAGAAGCCAGATCTACAGCAGTCTTCATAAAGTTAATTAGAAGATTTATGTGAAGAGTTGGGGATACAGGACTGGGGCGGACCTGGGTGGGATTATAAAGGTCATGACCTCTGCCAGACCTCTGTCAAGTACACAGGTTTGCTGTGGCTCTGTAATAACCTAATTTGCCCATTGAGACGCCAGGAGCAGTCTCCCTCTCTCTCCCTCCTACTCTCTCTCTCTCTCTTTCTCTCAACAGCAGTGGTCTCTGGGCACAACCCTGACCATGTTTTATTTTTATACAACCAGTCTCAGTCGTGCCCCCCCCCCCCCCTCACTTTCCCCACCTGGCGCACTGCATGCATTTCTGAGGAAAAAAAAAGCAGATACAGATTTCCATGTCTCGTGCACAGGTCTGTGTGCAAGGGCTGAGGGGGTCCAGAGAGGTGTTCTGCGGTGCCTCAGATGATAAATTAACTATTTCTAATCAATGTAGATAGTCAGGTTATATGTGTATTGGTTTCATACCACTCCAAGTTTGCATCTTTATGCTGTTGGGTTATCTTTCACTTGTGATATACGTATCATTTAAATGCATTCCTTAGATAAGACAATATAGGTGAGAGAGAGAGAGAGAGAGAGAGAGAGATTTACTGTTTTGAATCTGTAGGCACATTTGAAAATACAGTTTAATCCTTTTGACTATTTCTGCATATTAGCAACTGATAAATATAAATATCATGGTTTGACACAAACTTTGAGAAACTTTAATGGAGTTATAAACAGTCATGGACCCTCTCCAAAATAGAATTAATAGAGTAAATAGTAGAAGTATCAGGGCTTGATATCATTTAGGTGAGTTCATCACACTCAAACTGTCAAATGTGATTACATATATCAATACAGACATCATATAATTACATAAAGCAGGGGGTCCAAGGGCCTTGGTAACTGCAGGTTATCGTTACTTCTAATCTTAAAGGGATCCCTCATATCTTTTCTGCCAGTGATCCAAACATGGAGCAAATTTATTTTGAAGCAGTCTATGTATCAACATTTAATAAAATCTATAAAATGATACTTCACAGGGGCGGATTGAGACCATCTTCTAAGTCTTCCAGAAGACAGTCAGATTTTTTAAGTTTATATGGATGGGTAACTAATTTTTTAATTTTCCTGTTGGAAGACGGTCAAAAATGGAGAATGGATCAACAAAGATAATTTGGAAGACTGTCAGAAATTATCTCTGGATCCGCCCCTGCTTCAAGACAGGGGATGTATTGAAAAAATGCTTCTCTGTTACAGCCATTGAAACTGCCTGCACATGCAAAACAGCAAATCTGACAAATGTGCAGACCATTGTCCCAGGAGATAAAATAAAAACATTTCACTGCACTCACCTGCAATAAAATCTAAGTATATATTAAAAAAAACAAACAAAATCACTTTTTGAAACATAAAGAACTATGATACACTTAGCATCATTAAAAACACTTTGGTATAAACAACAACCCTGAGCCATGGGGTAGATAAATTTTACATTTTACATAAAGTATAATAAAGAAATATCTGATGACAAAAGTTTGATTTTCTGACCTGCGTGTTTTAATGACACTAAGTATATATTTTACACATACAATAAGGACTAAAATACAAAACAGATCTTCCATACCTTCTGTTGCACAATGCTCTAAATGCTGATCCTGTTTGGGATGTGATGGAAGAATGTCGAGAAGCGGGGAGGAGGATTTATATATGATATGTTTTTTCTGCCACTCCTCTGCCTCTGCCCTTCCCTCGTCTCGACCGCTGCGACTGAGGTTGTGCGGCTCTATGAAATAATGTTCTCCGTTATGAAAAATGCTGCCAGTCTGAAAGAATAAATGGAAAGGATATTTTTAAACCTCAATATCTATAATTTAGACATTACCATAGAAAAAAATAGGCAACTGTCTAATTCATAACAAGTTAATATTATCAGATTTGGAGAACAAAACAAAAATCTATGTAAACATGCAAAAATTAACTGCTGACCTGAGGCTATATGAAACTGTTTGTTTGTTTGTATGTTTAAATTGTTCATTTTAACTCAATATTGCATTGGTAAACTACATCTCTGATGTGAACGATGTTCAGGCAATTATCATTGATTTACAAATTAGAGGGATGAAAGAAACTTAAAGAGAATTATATTATCCTGTGTACTGTCTTTATAAAAAGGTATACTTTTTTTCACTTAAAAAGGAGAAAAAGAATTTTTTCCATGTGTACTTGGCATGCAAATGGGAGGTAAATTTAAAAAAAAAAATGGAGGTAAATTTAAGAAAAAATGGAGTCAGAAAGCTCAATGATGAAGGTCATTAAGTACAGTTAGATAAGTGTCACAGTCCGTTCAAGTAGACATATATATATATATATATATATATATATACACATATATCTGGCGTTTTCATTCTATAAAGTAGAAACTATTTGTATTTGTCATAACCGTAGAAAATTTCACAACAGTTTCCATTGATAGCAAGGTGGCAATGCAGTCTGCAGAGCTCAAATTTCACAAAAGATGGAGGAAAAAAGAAAGGATTATGGAAGCAATAGGCCCTAAAGCGTCAGGAAGCTAGTTCTTTCTTCCAGGCAGTTTGTATACTCGGAGCATTGCTAAAAATACAATCTACCCAATGAAGCAGAGATATGAAAGCAAACACAGACCCTAAACTGTATGCAGACTAAACTAAACCATACACAAAATAAACAATTTTTTCTAGCAAAAAATTCATCATCCATCATCCCTGGCCTCTTGACTTCATAAACTGGCCATGGAATCAAAAAATCAAAAATCATATACAAAATGGCCTTGTCAATAGTGTAAATGTTATAAGCTATTGCACCTCTGAGGTATTTTCAGTGTAGTAATTCATTAAGAGAAATGTGAAGAGTTGCCATTGTAAACAGAGGGAAAGGTGAAAAAGAGAGAAGCCACTTGTGAATGAAATAATGAAGTCAAGTACTCTGACACTCTCCTAACAGACATACAAGGTTACAAGTGTCAACATATTGAATGATTATCAAACAAAACTGTCTGCGACAGCTGCCTTGGCGAGATAGAGCACATGTTCTCGTATGAAATTTTTAATTTCAGAACAACTGTTGACTTATGCTTAACCAAACCTAAAATATATGACCTCTGCTTCTTTCTACTAGGGAAAGTCTCAGTCAGTTTGGGTCAGATATGACACACAAAATTTGTCATTGTTAACTAAAAAAAAAGTGCACACTCTCTTTATAACATCACTAGATGCTGACTTTTTCATACTAGATGCTGACTTTTTTCCTGCTTTAGGTTCAGGGCGTAACCTTCTGCAAATTACATGCTTGCTGCTCAACTATGTAAACCAATTTCAATACCGACTCTGCTTCCTCCATCCATTCAAAATCTTACAAGTTACAGAACATTATATGGCACAGCCCACTGGCTCTTAATTTCACAGACTGGGAGTAGCTGAATGTCTATACATGCTGTCATTTTGTGCGACATGGCGTAAGGTAATTATCCTCATGCGAAAAGTGCGTGTCATTATTGCATGCTAGCTGACGCTTAAAGATGTCCTCTTCCTGACCTCAGCCCCGCGGTGCAATAAAACTGAAGGTCTCAATCAAAGAGAACGGGGGAACAGCTTGTCTGCTATTATGTTCTCCACCTGTTACACAGGCTTGGCAAAGTTACCAAGCTATTTGGGTTTTACCTACCTTTTTTAACCTTAAGAGATCCAATTATAACTACATGCACATGGCGCCGTGCTGTTCACATATTAAAGCTACACTGTAGAGTGCAGGGGGAAACTGAGAAACTAAACAAACGGACACAGTTTGTTTAATCAGCAAAGAAACAAAAAAGTCTAACATTGACATTTTAGAGTTTATTCTTAACATCCCATAAAATTGTTCAACTTCCACCAGCAATTGACACTCAAACCATATCAGTTAGTCTGTTCATTCTGATAAAACAAAATACTGATTACATTACAATTATCGTCAAGAGAAGATAAACATTTTTTTTAATTTGGAAAGGAAACCATCTCTTAATTTCACTAAATTCTGATTAAACGAACCCTAGCAATTCACCTATCTTTCACTCACATAAAAAGGAAGAAAACAGCCAAAAAGAGATAGAACCCCAACCCGAATTATTTACTTTGCAAATATCTTACAAACCCACTATTTTTTCTCCAAAACACAAATTTAAATGTCACCAACTTCTCATCTAGTGCTATCAAGTGTCATTTTTTTCACTGCCTTCTCATCTGGTGCTATTAGATTCAGTACACTGCCTGTCATTCAATAGTCAAAAAGTTCAAGCAGTATATCCTTGGACCCATTATGTCCCTGTCTGTGAATATGTATATGACGTTTGTGTGTCTGCATGTCTCTGCCATAGACACAAAACAAAACTGTTTCAAGGTTATTTCAAACCTTGTGTCATTCGTGACATTTCCAGGAGTTCATTAAGTACACTGCAAGTGTTAATTGCTGATCAATGTACAAGGGGGGATGGGGGGAGGCATAGTGGTCTTGTGCCTTACTGTGAATTCCTGTCCCCTCCCCTCCCCCCACCCCAATTTCACCTTCTTCACTGCCCCCCACTCCAAATAATAATAATAGTGATAAAATTTCATGTGATCTTACTATTATAGTAAATCTATCCTCTCCTGTTGTTTTATATTTAGCAATCAAGTGATACAAATTTCATCCTTGTGTGTGTGCCCTGCACCCTTAGCAATATTAGTGCTAATGAACATAATTCAAAACTTAACTACAATCAAAAGGCATCTTAGAATAATAAAAAATTATAGGGTAAAAATTAGCTTCATCTCAAAATATCAGTCAACCTGTTTTTTTCTTCAATAAATATACCAGCTATTTGATTTATACAGTCTAAACGTACAATGATAGTTTCAAGGTTGATCCAACAGATCAAATAATTTCCACATTAATCGTGACATTCTCATTTCTTTTAATCCATCTCCCTTTACCCCACCCAACCATTTATTTAAACAAACTGCAATGAAAAATGATCAATCAGATTCAAAATATTCAAGCAAGCCATGGCTTCTATCCCCAGGGACAATCCAAAGTGTTGATGAATTCATCCCTTTTTGACAAATTTCAATAAAAGTGAAGCTAAGGGAGCCAACTCACTCCTTCAAACACGGAACCGTCAAGAACTAATGGAAGTGGTGTGTGTCCCTGCATTAATGTTTTAGCTCCACCAGTATCTCTATTTGTCAAGCTACAAGGGCCCCTTTTCAAGCTGACGTAGTTCTTTTATCGAAATAGCCCACCTCACACGCAGCATGTAGTGGAGAGACATAAATTAAGTAGCAAAGTATTCTTACTCTTAGCAACCAAAAAAAGACATTTTGGAAAAAAGTGCATGGTAATTATTCAGTGAATTCGAACAAACTGAATTCATGTACCCTCTCTCACATTAAAAAATTTATTAGAAACATGTTGATATGTTAGTCCAAATATTTTGAAATGTTAGGTGACTCAGGTCAGAAAGTAGTTTTCTCAGTAATCAAAAACAATAAATCTTAAACGAGAATACATTTTGCCAAATTTGATGCATTTGAAAATCTATAGTAATTACTGTACAAGGTTATATGTAGACAATTTAGTAAAAATACTGAGTGGAATACCTTACACTGGCATTAGAAACTGGACCTAAATATCAACCAAAAGTGGGTGTCTTTTATCCCATTTTTATGTCTCCAGATTCTGTTCAACGAGGCAATTCAAGTGTCTTAGATGTTAGTCAGATATAAGAATGGAACTCACAAGGCGAACATGACAATCCCACATTGTCACTGTCTAGGATTAGATGGTTATGTATTAAATCATAAAAGATATCCAAAGAGCTCTTATTTCAAACAAGACTTTGAAAAAAGAAAAACCTTCCCTTTTTGTGTTGAACAAAAGCTTCTGCCCACCTCCTGGGACACTGCTCCAAATTCCTGCAGAGAAGCATTTTTTATGTATTATTTTTATGTACCATGCTTTTTCGGGGGTCTTCCAAAAATCATCTTAAGGGGAAAAAGCAACACGCCCTTCTTAGATTACATTCTTTGCACTCTGAATAGCTGTGACTACTAAGAACCCCTCCTGAGATATATATTGAAATTATGAACGGGTCCAATTTCTAGTCTAACATTCTACGTTTTAGAGATTAATCATACCTACGATATTATATGGAAATATATTTCCCAACACTTTCCAAGACTTCTAAATCAATATTTTTACTAAACATTATCATTCAAGGAAATTATTTGCTCATTTTGTTCAGATTTCATGAATAATTACCATAAAATAATTAAAATTGGCCACTGGCTATCTATCAGTGATATAACTCCTTCATCTATCACAAAACTCTTGTAATCCTTTCTAAAAATACCAGAGGCAAAGACATCCTGTTCAGTTGCTCTTCCTAGCCATCTTTCCTGCCCTTAAATTAATCCTGTTAATCCAGATTATGCCATGTTATCAGAACATGGGGGGCACATAAGGCACCAGGGTACATTGGCTGTTCAACCAGACATGTATGGTCATATCAGAGCGCATTCAGAACAGTGGACTAACAGATCCACGGATCAAATGTGGCCGACCCAAATGAATGCGTATTGTGTAATCCCTGCAGGGAATCCATTCAGTGTCTGGTAAGGAATTATGGCGCAAGCTTTTTAGCGGGTTGCCATATTTGATCCGCAGATCTGTTGGTCTGCAGTTCGGAAAAAGCTCCAACAGATTTGCGGACTACATATTAATCGGATAGTCTCACCGCTTCTTCACAGGCCTTTGCTACAAGGACCTAGCTCATGATAGGAAGTAAATCACAGGAAGTTAAACTTGAACAATTTACCATCATCACAACAATGACAGGTACGGGAACAGAGGGACTAGATTTCCTATGAGCTAATTGCAATACCATCACCATCTGAGATGGGTGTTTCCCAATAAATCAGCTAAACTTGACAGTTAACAAGGCCTGAACTTAACAGTGACTACCGTTTTCCCTGGTCTATATTTGTACACATACACAAACTGACGAACATGCCTTAATCCGGCTTAAAGGTGTTATCTGTTGAAGAGGTACAACACATGGCTTAGGAGTACATAACAGAACATGGCTGGAGATTCATGATGAAGAGAGAAGGGGGAGAGACTAATGTGGCAAATATATAACCCGCATGTGTCTATGAATATGCACCTGTGCAAATGGGCATGCACACGTTAGCAAAGGCACACGCACACACACATGCACATAAGCATACACACACACACACACACACACACACACACACACACACACACACACACTGTGATCTACACAGTTATTCATGTCCTAACCACGTTACGGGTGGGGGCCCCCAAATCCCCATTCACACACAAATCATATCCAATGTGAAATATTTCCGAAAAAGATAACAGCAACCTAAAGCCTAAATGTTTCCTTTTGATGTCAAACTCTGACATAATCTTTGTATCTCTGTCTCCAAAACTGTAGACAGGCATACATTTCCCCTTTTATCCAGACCTTGGGAGTTCTGTATTCATAAACACAAATACAAAGCAAAAAACTGACTTTACAGTGAATTCCATTCTTTTTTGTCTGCAAACAGGTGTGCATAAATACAATGATCATCGACAAAAAGTATATGATTTATACTTATGCACCAAGTTCAACAAACTGACTTTTCTTTGACTTTATATCTTTTTTTCTGCAAACAAGTGTATATAAATAGAGCCTTATATATAGCGTACTGTACAGTCTCTCAGGTCCATATCTCTCAGAGACATATGGACTGGGAGTACATTTTAACACAAAAAAAAAGTCCGACTGAATTTTAAAACGATTCCATAAAACTGTTGAAGCATTCATCAAATTCCATTTATTGTTGAGCAGCTCCAGTGTGGTAGGATTGACGAAACGTGGGGTCAACGTCAAGTGTTCTCACCTGGCTCCTTGGGACAGCGTATTAATATCACTTCAACACAAAGGCACCCAAAGTCAACGACTGGACAAATACTCTTAGGGTGGATTTACATAAGCATTGAATAGATCAAAAATACAGAGCTGGAAATGACAAAGACAAGGTTCAACCACCCCTACCCCTCTCACCCAACCCCATACACACAGTGCAGCTCATCCTCAAAAATGGCCAGTAAAAAATTCAATCCCTAGACTACAAGCCATGCACAAACCTGTTGATTACAATCACAACTGCCTACATGCCATTAGCAGCAATTGAGATTTGAACTATTTAACCCTTATGTGAACAGCACTTAAAAAGGGGGAGCACTATTTAGCTATTGCACTTTGCACTGCTATTACTTTTCTTCCACCGTTTTACCTGAGGATGTCTAGTGCATTGTATTCAATAACTGTGAAGTTCTCCAATGTTTGAGTATTTTTGACCCAAGTTGTTTGAACAGCCACCCTGCATGGCTTTGCTTTGCTGATCCACTTAAAGATGATATGTGTATAAATGCCCAATAATTTGAAAAGATTGAGTATTTGAGGATTCCTTACTGTGGAATGTGGGGGCCTTAAGAAGTCACTGACTGACCCCGTGGTGCTATTGTGGCCGAGTTCACAACGACAAAGAGTTAAACCATCATGAAACGATCTGTCAGATTTCATACTGCAGAGACACTTGCCACCCCAGCAGTAGTCCACCTTTATGGTGATATTTTCCCTATGATTCTGGTGATCTGTATTTTCCTATCATATCAAAAGAGGGTGTTGGACCCCAAAACCTATATAATATCGACCCATATCAAATCTAACACTATTTTCAATGCTGTGTACCAGACCTTTCTTAATATACTGCCCCCCCCCCCCCCAAGGATCTATGCATATTGAATACCATAATGCCAGCAACACTGCACTCAAAAATACAACTAAATATAAAAGAAATAAAGAATTAAGCTGTATCACTTGACACATCTTCATTACTTCATAACAAGTGGAAGACTTCATTTTGTTGCCATGGTTCCAGACATCCAGGTAAGAAAACACAGGGAAAAGGACATTCAGTTCACAGGGATTAGGCAGTGAAGGGGGTAATGCTAATACTAGAATTATTACTGGTGGAATGGTTTGAATGATGTAATGTTTTATAATAACCCTCAGGTATATGTAACTACATATCAGCACTGTTTGAACCTTACTTAGCCAATCTCTCCTTTTCTACACATTTCTTATCTCAGTTTAGTAATACGGCCTGCATAAGATGAAATTTTCTCATTATTAAATTGATACTTACAGCATCCATTTAAACATTCTGAAAGAAAAACAAAGTATTTTATAAGAGATTTTTTTGTTTTTTTCGTGGTTTCTAGATAGGATGGTAAAACAGAGACCTGAGTAATTCCTTAAAGACTAAATAACCGATGTTTCCATAGATGGTGGACCAAAATGTCATGTGTGACTCTTATTATTTGGTCCTTAAGCTAAGAATAACTTTGTTTTAAAACATTATTAACATATTCTTTAAATCATATGAGTGGAACTGCCCTTGAAATAAAATTCCATCAAACTCAGTAGCGTGCAGAATCCCCATCCAATTTCACCAGCTTTTACATTCTAAAGATTCCTCTATAATCTCTCTTATCAATTTATGTGCTATTTTATCTGCAACAAGTGCTTTTTTTTGCTTTTTTCCCTTCACTGATCTCTCTCTGTAGAGAAGTTAAATACTTGTACCGTGGAGACGTAGGTTCTGATGTAATTGAGTTTATGGGTTTTTTATTCCCCTGTTACACAAATTAATCTTGGCCTCCCCTGTTCTGAACAGCTTGCCCCTTGCAACCTGAGCACAGAGGCCATAATCCCTGCATGTATGTAATCTCGATGTGTCTCGGCTCCCCATTAAACTTTGCTGAATTGAATCTGGTGGGGGGAACAGACAATTGCCTCGGGCTCTAATAGGTGCTGTAAACACAAGACAAACTGGTGCAACCTAAAAGCGATCCTGGTGCGTACCAGTCTACATTCGAACAGCAAATAGGCTAAATAAAATCTGATGGTATTCTCAAAGACAGTTGCTCCAGGATGCACAGGGCACAGTAAACTGACTTCAGGGACAGTGGGGAGGGGGGGGGGAGTACGGGTCTTAAACAAAACAGGAACAGACTAACTCATTCTCCCAAAAAAAAGACAGAAAATTCAAGCTATGAAGACTGCAAGATGATGTTTTTCAATACTAATAATAATTCAAATTGTGTCTTTTCTTGAAGGATTTTTTCACACAACAAGACAAGGAAATGGGGTAGCAGGACCCCATCCCTCCTCCTACTTCTCCATATCCCAAATCTTACATTACATTATAGTCACAGATAGACATAGATCAGACAGGTTCGCTGGTTAATAGCTGATGCGTACCAGGAGCGAAACATACTAAATTTTGTGGTGAGTGTAAACAGGGCTAACATTTTAATTCTCATGCAGTGACAATAAATATTTTCACCTGCAATTAAACAACGTACATAAAAAGCAAAGAGTTCTGCAGAAATTCAAGCAGCTTAAAAACTGGTGCACATTAAGTAATGTAAGATCTAAGAAGTAGACTAGATATACTGTAAATAATCACCTGGTGTAAACACTGCAGGGGAGGACATTTCCATTCTCCCAAACCCTGACAACATATTAGATCATCTTGTCACCCTAAGGGAACAACTTTGTAAAACATCATCATTAGCACACTGGGACAATGCCAACGGCATACCAAGACCCTGATATTAGCAAACAGGTCCAGATATGTACCAATGTGTGCCTAGACTGTTTCCCTAGAAATATGCATTGTGTACAAGAGCTCTCTCTTTGCTCGGTAAAATCTTAAAAGCATAGACAGATATCAGATTGGAATGCCACCTTTATCAATGTACTACAGACAAAACTGCATTCAAAGATCCACTATTTCACACCATGGTTCTCCAACAAAAACATACCTTTACCAAACCTTCCTGTGCTCACCCCCCACCCCCTAACCCCACCCCCACCCCAAATCAGCAAGATCCATATTGTTTGCAACATTTTGCTTATTAATACAGCATCATTAATTAAACTTATTAGATGCAATTTTAATGAAAGGCCCACCTTTCTTGACAAATGCACACCTGCACCTACCCTTCAACCCCCTCCTCTCCCCCCCCTCCCGCCCCCCAATGTCTCCCAATTTGTTTGTGTTGTACAATTTAACACCCAGACAAGATGGCCTAGATATGTATGCAACAAGAACCCGGAGCAGAGGAAGTGTCATGGTGTTGAAATTAGTTGAAGTTGACACAGCAATGTTTTCACTTTGGGGATCTCTATTCTATGATAAGGCAGAGTCAATCAGCAAGGTGACTGGTTGTGATGTTGTTTAGAAAATTGAAACAGGTTTAGAGAAGGATCTTTTAGAAGAGTGGAGGGGGGGGGTATCCATTGTAACAGTAATCTTAATGACAATGCAGTCACCACTGGCTGTACTAATTAGTCACTGTATAGCCCCTATAGTACTGTTGAGTTAAAACCCTATTTTGTCTAAACATATTTCACTTATCCCCCTCCCACTTCCATCACCCCATAATACATACCAACTCTATAGTGCATGCATAGCACATTTATTTTCAAAGAAAAAATGTAACATTCCCACTGGTGCTCAATGTTGTAGAAGAAAAATCTCTGTTTAACACAAAATCATGGTGAGGGGTAGCATAACTCCGAAGCAAAAAGGCACAACAATGAAGAAAAAAACATCTGTTATTCTAAATATTACAGGAAAACTGATGTTGTCATTTTTAAAAAACTTTTAAGAAGTCCAATGCTCTCACTTTCTCCCAAAAGAAACCACTGCCCAACCATGCTTACATACAAGAAGGACACCATTCCTATAAACACCACTGATCTTTGTAGATCAATTCAACTCAGCAGGGACTATTGCTGAGTGCAATCAGCTTAACTGATTGATACCCCTGCTCTTGTTTCCAACATACTTGTAATAATCACCAACTTCTCTGCATTCTATCTTTAGGTGTGTTAAGCTATTGAGCTGATTGCATTCAGCGAGAGTCCACATGGAGTTGGATCGATCTATATAGCCGACGGTGGCTATGGGAATGTGGCCTGGGAGTCATTGTGGAAGTACTCTAGCTGTCTGAAGATTTAAGACATTTGAGGGTGCCACTTTATTTCAAGGTTTTTTTTTTTAATCAAACATCAGCAGTGACAGTGTAGTATAAGACTTTAGTATCAGCCCTATATCCTAGACCACGATTTTGAACATGTTCTACTGTTTTACAGAAAATAATGCTAATTTTCTTTTTATTTTTGAAATTATATACTCTTTTCTCTCAGTGGACACCTACACCCTCCCCCCCCCCACCCACCCACACACACACACACACATTTGTCCATTTAAGGCCCTTTCAAGGATATTGTTTTTGAAAATGTGTTAGCTATATCTTGTTTTCATCAAGGGATTTTTTTTTCACTTTCAGCTTCCACTTATCAACTCATTCCCACAACTCTCTTCATGTTCAATGAGGTATGAAATTTCACGGTATTGACTTCTCCAAACGTCAGCCCACCCACTCCGAAGAACAGTAGGGACAAATGCAGGATGCCTTTTTGCTAAAATATCTTTTAAAAACTTCTCAGGAGTTGAGAGACGATTCGGGCAAGTATTCAAAAAGAAAAAATGAAAAAAAAAATAACACTCACTTCTTTAATATTTTCCCAGAGCTTTGGTATCTAAGAAAGTTCAATTTTTTCATCATTTTTTGTTGGTGTTTAATTCAAAAAAGATATAGGAAATAAGCAGCATTCCTCTTAAAATACTCATGAAAAAGTAAACTACTTTTCTATATCTTCTGAGGCATAAAAACAAATATTCTAGACTTAAAAATAGATGACGATTTCATGCTTTAGGTCATTAGACGGAGACATTCAGCCATGCAACATCTCAGCTCAATTCGCTCTCTCCAACCCCCACCAATCCCCAGCCTAGGGTTAGTTACACACCATCTAAAATCCACAAATACACAACCACTTGTCACAAATCACAACTGACGCCATGAACTTAGTTGGCATGTATATTGTTCAACACTAGGTTTTAATCTTGGTCCAGAAAATTATATACACTCTTACGTATCTCAATTATGCATTTGTTTAATTGTTCATTTTCAACAATTTATTATTAATATCAAACTTTTTATTTTCATTAAATTCTTCCTAAAAATCTGGCTACTGTTAAGAAAAATGTGCGCCCGAAGTCGGTAAAACATATCCGGTGACAACAAACATGCATGTACAACACCTCAAGGCCGAGATTACACTGCCCAAAACTGACATTTCTCCAGAATGTCTCCTCCTAAAAGCAGGATCTCATAAAGTATGACCCCAGACGGCCCCCATGGATTCAGACACTAACTGAACTTGGTCTCGCATGAAATTCTCTTTGTTGGTGCTCATATTAATATAAGAGGATTAATGTTTTTTTGGTAGCATAAGGTCTACACTTAAGTAGCCCTGAGGTCAGGTTATTTATTTAGCAAATCAACTGAAATCACCCTTAATGAAGATGGGGATAGAACGAGATGGGAATTCGCCTTGAAATCAATCATTATAACGAGAAATGTCCCTGCGATTCCAAGCCGCGGGGTTGTTAGTCACTGTAAGACTGGTGCACTGATGTAGAAATAAAGTTAGCACACTACATCAAAGGCAAAGACTGTGTTCACACTAGGCTTAGATAGACTGCAATGAATTCCATCTTAACAACACATATAAAATTGAATGAAATCAAGCAGGTTTCGATACAACACAATTTCTGTACTTTTTAAGTTACAAAAACAGAAAGTTGCTCATGATGTAGCACTAAACAGCCAACTGGACTACTTAAAGGACTCCAAACTAAAAGGTCGAAACATTTTCAGTTTATCAGAGATGTGAACTTAGCCAATGTTAACACACTACAAAGGCCTAACTTCAGGGGCATTACACATTTACACACATACCAGTGGTTAGGACTGTACCTTATGGCTTCTCAGTGTTAATTGTTTCCCCAGGCGTGAATTGCTTTTCCTTAGAGCTTTCTCACAAGATTTACAGCCATTACATGGTATTGAGAAGTGCTAGTATAACCAACTTTCATGCCCTTAAAATTCTGTATTCTACAACTCCAAAAGTTGTTTTTCTTCACTGTCCTGGGTGCCTTCTATCATCAGGATTAATTTTTTTTCTTTTATTGCTTTACCCAGTCTGACCTCAGGGCGAGTGTTTACAAGTTACCATACCTCACAAATCATTGACTTAGTATTGCCAGTCAAATCGGAAATTTATTAAACAAGATTGGGAAAGTACACATAACCGACATTGGCGAGTGGATTAATATCTTTTGTCGGTCTCATAGGGTCACAGGCATAAACCCTTGCAACCAATAACCAAAATATACTCAGTTATCCTGCAAAAATACACAAGATATCACTGTCTCTACCCTAGTGTGCCCTGCAACCCATTGAAATCAGCTGAAGCAATTACGATATTTTTGACTTTCACATGTTACAATCACAATGCACCAATGGGTTAACCAGCTTTAAAAACTTTACGCCACAATACAAGCTGGCTATGCAACCAAAAATTCTACGAGTTAAGTAAATATGTCTCGTTAAATGCCAGACAAATGAAGAGTGCACTGAACTGAGAGGCCCTTTCTACTGAATGTTGTGTTTTAAGTACACCACATGTTTTGCTGAAACCATTCTGGTCTTTAGCCTTCTGCAATGGACCTGTGCAGCTGCAATTCTGGGGAGGGGGGGTGGGGAGGAGGGGGATTTTTGGGAAAAATGGATCATTTCACCATACTGGCATAGATCATAGATCAAATTTTGATTTAAAACAGAATTTTTCGTGGCCAAATGAGGTTGTTCAAATTACCTTATTGACCCCCTCCCCTTGCCTATGGGTTTCAAAAATTAACTGCATAGTTTTTCTCTGTCAAAAGATACTATTAATAATTGAGTTGTTTACTAGTTTTTAAGAAATCATATTCCAGTGGTGTGGGTCTTTTTTGTGTTCATTTTGCATTATTAGGAAGCACAAACATTGAGTAATGTTGCAAAAATTATTTTAAAGCCAATAATTAAGCTTGAAGCAAGATTTCTCTATTTTCATCTACCCTGTGATTGTGTTCAAATCTGGTCTAATTTAGATATAAGTAGCCCTTATTATAAGTTAACTTTGTTGTGAATACATGCTCTTTCCAATCTACATTACTTCTGTTATGAATGCAAACTCTTTCCTATATAACATCGATCTAATTTAGTTCTGCTGTGAACACAGCCATACCCATCAAGGTGTGATGAACCACAGCAGCTTACCAAGGCACAGCACTGTCATTCACCACCTTAAAATTCTACCTCGATCACCTGATATTCTTAGCCTGACTTACGTAACACCCCCAGGTATTATGTGAGTCTTTAAATAAGATCCCTAACCAGCTCAAAACGGTTCCATCTGTCAGCACTGTGACCTCATTAGACACCCACAGAGGTGTAATGTTGCATAATTGCAATCAGGGTCTCATAGAGCACACCTGCAGGGAGTTTAAGTGCTTCCAGTTAATGTCGGGAATACCGAATTAATAGCGTGACAGAAATGCTGATTCTCTCTCTTCCTCTCTTTCTCCATTCACCCACCAACTTATTACAGTAAGCAGTAGGCAAAATTTTCTATAGAAAAGGTCTTCTACAAGAAATCATACAAATGCACAAATCATTGGTTTAAAGTTAAGAGAATCTTTTAAAAGATACAGCATACAATCTTTTCAGAAGAAATATACAATAGCATCATGCAACAAAAATATAAGCTGTATCTGGCAACAACAAAAACAGTTACAGTATATCAGTCAAAACATAGCACCTCTCCTGACAAGGGTGGTAAAGGGAAGATCCATAACAGAGAAAAGACTGGGATAAAGGGAACATGAGACACCCAAAATTGGACAATTATTCTAACTGCTGGACAATTTTTATGTACTCCCAACAAAAACGACCAACAATACAAGTAATCACTGCTAGTTTTCTGTAGATCAAAAAGACACCGCCACTGGGATCTGCTTTAAAAGGGAACTTATGGTGAAAGTTGGTCTTAACTATTAGACTAAAAAGTTTAGCCTACTTTGACTCAACTGTGGTCCACTTGGATGAACATCTTGGACCTACTTTGCAAAAAAGCAAGAAAATGGCTTAACTTTTAGACTAATGGCTATTTCTTCCAAGTGGACCACTACAGACTCATCCTGCAGTGTCAAAATGGACTAAATTATCTTGACCAACTTTAAGTAATGAGTTCTTTTCTGAAACCAGTCTCCTATTGTGATTTCACACCAGATCCATCACAGTGGACAGGTCTCCAGAATACAGTAACTGTTACCTGGTCACCACCCTTTTAACTGGCAATAGCCCAGAGCAAACGCCCCGAGGCTCAAGTGTTGAACACTGCCAATGGGCGCACAGCCCTTTAACCTCAAACTATGACTAAAAATCCAGGGTACCTTCAATTCCAAAAATAAAAAAAGGTATTTAAAACAGAGGTTACACCCTGTTGTTCATAGTGAATCTGAATGTCCTCGGGTGAATTACTATGAAATTCTGGCTATGAATCAGTATAACCTAAGGCAGAGGAGTGGGGTCCACTTATTTTCGTCAACCTGTGTTAAAAACCCTGTCTCAGACATGTAAGCAGGCCCCAAACCATAATACAACAACACCTAAGGTTAAAGGCATCATTTACAAAATAGGGCATGCCCCAAAGCGCTTTGAAGAAATAACAGGTATTATAATTCTGTGTAACATGGGACAATTATTACCTTTGGATTGACGCGGTTACTCCCTTAACCCTGGAGTCATCCCAATTTTATTCTTAAACACATTTTTCGGTAAAAAGGTATGTAAACTTAATAGTATAGGGACTGTATTGGGTTGTCTGAATGCAGACATTACCCATACAGATATGTCACATGCCTAGGTTAACTGACTTGAGAGGGAGAAAGGTTACGACTAAGTGGCTTGCACCCTGACTTAAGGCTGGGCGTCAATACTTCATTGGTTTGTTAAACAATATTTTAGGTTTTCTCTATTTTTCAAACTCATTTGCATGAAACCCAATTCAAATCTGTTTCATGTATTTTTTTTTCTTCATTTTCTTTACATAGGAGAGGTCACTTTTTTAAATCTCATAGATGCACAGGTCTATATAAAACATATTCTCAAATACTAAGCAAGCTTTTCACTTGCGCAGTGGCAATCTTAAAAATCGCCTACAAGTGGCAAACTGTATTATTTACAATTTTTGTATACAAATTTTTCAATATAAAAACATCCATGACCTGGTTCTTCAAACTGTTTTCACACGTGTATCACCTGGCTTTCATTGAAGATTTTTCGGGTGAGTTTTTATAGAATGATGAGGCATCTTCTGATGTCAGATCTATGAAGTATCATTCACCAAAATCACAAGATCCTATTTCACTATTATCTAATCCACAGATTTCACAATTTTCTTTGCCAACTTCCAGGTCAACAGCTGGATGATCTGATCATGAATGCCAACTAGTCATTGATCTGGTATTTCAAATACCATCACCATACTATTTCAGAATTATTTAATCCACAGATTTAAATTTCATTATTTGACTTTCTGTGCCAGCATTTTCACATGCTTCTAGTCATCAAAGTCAACACCTGTCACCCATACAGCTAACTATCTGTCCAAGACCAGGGAAAGGTTTCACAAATCACCTTCAGACCGAAAGTTGGTCCTAACTTTTAAACCTAAATTCTAGTCTATTGCATGATATGATAAATCTGTTGTTGGCCAACTATCAGAGCACCTATTTATGTACATTTTTTGCTTTGTTTGATAATTATGTAATTTACTTTATGCTGATAGGGATTCCCCCCCCCCCCCGACCCCGTAAGTCTAAAATGATAACAGTCCATGTCTCTCTTGTCATAAAAAAGGTGAAATATAAGCCTAATCATTTATGAGGCAACTCCTAATTTACCTTGAGTGGACATAAAGTAGGCTAAAATTTTGTCTAAATTTTTAGACCTAATTTCGGTCTTAAATTACTCTGTGAAAGCAGCCCAAGTGAAGTAGAAAGATGTGAGAGGACATCAAGATAAGATTCTCAGGCACCTCTTACGTGAATGGCGTATCAAATTTTCTCCAACTCTTCCGGAGTTTTGCTACTGTCTGTCCCAGTGCATTTTGTGAAGGAAGAAGCTTAAAGTTATTGAATGTAATTAAGTGATCCCAGTGTGACAAGGAATGGATGCAAGTGCAGTACTCAATTTTATGAAATAAGGCTGAATAGAATTTGAGGCTTTTGATTTCTGGTTGCAAGTTCTTGTTTTCGTTGTATGTGGTACTCCTGATCCAATGAAAGGCAGAGCAATAGGGTTATATACATTCAGTACAGAGAGATGTGATATAAAATCCAACAAAAGCAAAACTTTCTCATTTCTAGCTGTCTTTTTTGTCTGTCTGTATTTCTGCATATTGGTTGGATGGAGAAGTTTATTAAATCCTATTATCAAAACTCTGGTTAACAAGTAAGAACCAGGAGGAGACTGTACTTTGCAGGTAAAAACCACTGTTCATCACGAGAAAGTACAGCAAAAGTAATAAGAAGTGAAGTTGCCCAGAAGTAAGGCATTATGTCAGCCTGCAGGCAAGTTGTTCCCAGGTAAAATGCAGGGCACGAAAATATGGCAAAAAAAAATAATGATAAGTGAAGTGGTGAAGTGCCAAACACTTTAAGTGCGAGACTAAACTGTATTTCACAGGAAAAAGTGCCAGTTTCCACCGGCGAAATGATCTGGGGGAAAGAGACACCCCTTTTTCTGAGTGTTAATAAAGTAAACTATGTAAACCCCCCTCCCCTCATCCCTGGAAGTTTCCACCCTTTTCTAAATGTCCTTGATCCCTCCATACAATAATAATGAAAAGTGACATTTCAAGATGTAAACTACTGGTTTGAGTTAAAGGTAAAACGTTGCAAAAAATAATGAAAAGTGAAGTTGCCCAGAAGTCAAGCACAGTGAGGGATCGTCTACAGCAGTCTCTTTTTTGTGTGTGTGTTTGGAATATGTCCTGTTCATGAAATATATGACCAAATAATTGACTTTGAAAATGTGACTTACTGAGCATTCCAGCAACTCTGGCAACTGCATTTTGTTCTCAGTTTAAATTGTGCCCACATGTCTAAGAAATATTTTACCAAAATAACTTACTAGTATATCAGAATTATTATTATTAACATAAGAGGTGCTGTATCGTTGTATTATTAATAACAGACAATATGCCAAGCAAAGTAACAAATGTACCATGTTCGGAAGTGTGGTAAATCAAAAAATACAAAATGAAGCTGTGAAGGATAGTTCACAAGCAAAACCAAAGCCGTGAACTAAGAAGTCTTGAAAATAACATTGACATAAATGTGTAGAAAGTTCATTGCATTTACTGTGATGTCCACACAGTTTAATGAGAATTAGATGTTAAGTACTTCAATAAGTCAAAATTTTAATACATTCAGACCGCATAGTATAACAGCCACTGCATAAAGAAATTAAGGTATGAAATATATCATCTTTAAAGAGGGTTTATAATAGGAAGTGAAACAATAAATCATACATAAATAAAAACTGACAGAAGGTGGAGTAAATGACAATATTCCTATCTAACTGCACATTATATTCTTTAAGCATATACAGTTATAGACCCAAGTTTTCTAAAACCCATCTCAGACATATGAAGTATGAGATTTAGACCAAGCACAGATATTGGGCAGGAGAGAGAGAGAGAGAGAGATCTCGAGAGAAGAAGAGAAAGAGAGAGAGAGAGAGAGAGAGAAGTATACATGGTTTTGAGGTGGCTGTTCCTCAGTCATGAAAACCACACTCAAACCCCACCTGGATCTTACCCCCACCACCACCACCACCACCACCCCTCGCCCAATATTCAACATTTCACATATAAAATCTTATATTTCCATTGAAGTCTGCTTCTTTTGCTATTAACATTATTCAGTACTGTACAAAAAAACTCTCCCAGTGCCCCTTGTCTTCTTGTCTACACTAAACATGTTTATTTGTGGCATGTCCAAGTCTCAGCTTGTGAAGAGGATAATGCGTCCATGTTTTGCTCCAGACATGTTCCCGTCTGAAGACCCCAAGTTTGATCAAACAGCAACGTTCTTCATGGGGAGGAATGCGACCCTGTCTTGTAAGCTTATCACACAGGACCTCAAAGGGGTTAAACCCACAATGCTACAGCATTTTATCTCTTAAGGGCATTAACCTGGGCAATATTAAAACCAGTTTGGAAGCAATTGCTGTAAATGACATCATTTGTCAACTTTTGTAATGAAAAAGTTGTCAGCCCAGCAATAGCACACATCCAATCTTGTGGCATTCCTGCCACTGTATGTGATGCATTTATACCCAAGGATCAGGACAAAAATCAAACTCACCAGTTTTCAAGCCTTTACCAATTATGTTCAGTGTCTCTCATACCATTAGTGTTTTTATAACACAAAGGAATATAACAGGATCACCCTTTCCCATACTACACCTTTCACACAATACCCATTCATACATTATACACATCCATTAATAAACACTCTCTGAGCCCATTCATCTGACCAGTGATGACCAGTGGTCACAGGGGTCAAGCGGTAAAATTTAATCTGAAAATGAGAGGTTCAAGAATAAAGGGCCAAAATCAATTGTAAGAACCCTAATGGTTCACCAAGCCTGTATAGGCGTGTATGTTGATGGATGTGTTCTTAGTAACCCTGGTTTGCGTGTCTGCTTAAGGTGCATTTCTACTAAAGTTGTATTGGTTTACCTGTAATAGGCGCATTTCTAGTCAAGTTGTGTCAGTTTGAGCCAGTGTGTGCTATCTGAGCAGACTGTTTTACACCACAAACTTTGCCATTCAGATCAATCTATGGGTGCTTTCCCAGAGATTTAGATCGATCTAAAGATTAAGTTATAGATCGACCTAACTCCCTGGGGGTTCACGCTAAATTGCAGTCAGCCGAGCGGACACCATAGTTAATTACCCCCTAACAGCGTTTAGTAGGCGGGACAGACGCTTAAGCCGGCCAAGCTGACAGTAATCTAGTGAGACTCCCCACAGGGATAGATCGATCTAAAAATCTATGGAAATGGGGTGTATCTGAGTGCAGTGTGAACACATACCTGACATCTCCCCCCCTTCCCCATTGTGTGTCAACTGAAATTCACACGTACAAATCCGTCCTATCACGCCACCCATCCAAACAAATTAAATTCACATCTTATGCAACTGTGCTGATCAGTTTTTGTTACGTTTGAACTCAAATAATAACACATAATCATAAGCATTAGGTGGTAGTACCACTTTAATTAGTTCTGGCTCATGGATTACATTGCTATAATTACACCATCTGTGTGAACTATAGGAAAAGAATGAAACATCAGAACTGGATAAGAATTGCAGTTGACGCATACATGTGTGTGTGGATGTGTGTGTGTGTATGTGCACGCGCATGTGTGTGTGATGTGGGGGGACAGGGGGAATTTCCACAAACAATGGCTTTCACATATAAGCCTTGACACTTTGGGTATATAATATATCAAAAATGACATTGGAAAAGGGGGAAGAAAAGATCAGTATTTCTGATTTAAATCGAAAAAATATCATGTATATTACTATTTCCATAAGTTCAGCTAATACCATGTAAATCTTTTTCATAATTTTTTTTTTCAGATATATAATAATTCGAGTAATAAAGTGAAGATTGGTATTATATCTTATAGTTTTCTATTTCCTGGTGTTAAAATATTTAAAAAAAACTGAGACTCAGAAGTGACAGGAATCAATTATTTCACAAGAAAGCACTTTATTCACTATCTTTTAGAGACAAACTAAATTAGTAGTCTGTATAAAGCACAAAAGAGACAGATCTTGTGCTGGGTCAAACTTTTCAAGATAGCAGATTACCAAGTGGAAAAAAATACTACCTTCCTTTTATACATCCAACCCAATTATAGGCAGTTGAAAGATAAACTTGAATTTCAAGTAGATTAAAAAAAAGATAGTAACCTGAGTAAAATGGGCAATCAGTTAGACACAGTCTGAAGGGAGGTGTCACAACCAGTGACAAATAATTCACATCCGGCCTGTGGTCAAATATAGCATCAAGTTTGAAATATCTGATTTTCAAACCCTACATTATGACACTTCTCTTTTTAAAGCAGCCCAATTCACTGAGCCAGACAGGTATTATAATAATACCTCTCCTCATAAGACATTCATTTCAGGGAGCACTTTACAAAAGGGTCTTATAAACCAAATCCTTTAAAATTTCACTTTTTTAAAGGTGAAATAAAATCCAGAAGCCTCAGATCTAATTTTCAAGTACATGTACTAGGGTACAATCCCAGCTGCCTTTAAAAAACAATTTAGTTTGGATAAAGAGATATTATATAACCAACATGTCTGTTGTCTACCAAATCCTGTCTCGAAAAGTTGAGTAAAATAACAGTATCAAAAGCACTTGACATATTAATTAAAGATATGGCTAGATAAGAAGTTATTCTATTTCAGACAGCAGACAGAATAAAATGAAATGACAGAGAAAAAATACAACACATTCTATGTCATGCACCTCCGCTGACTATGACATCAATGAGGTTTAAAATATGTATGTCAGGTCACGAAGCCGATCTTTGCCCCACTTATTGACAGACACATCAAAGACTTAAACCTAAATGTCTTCTTTTAATATAACATCCAAACAGGGGATCCAAAAATGTCATGCACATATTATATACTGCGTGCACACACACATTCAGAAACACACACACACACACACACACACACACACCAAATCTACAGTCATCGCTTCCTCTTTTTACTATACAACTTCACATATTATATATTCAAGTAGGAGTCCGAGTAGGCTGAGCACTTGAAACATACTGCTCTGTGCAAAAATGTTTACAAACACCAAGTCATATGCACAGCTGGTCTTCAGAGAGCTTGATGCTCTAAGTAAGTTATTTCTGAACTCTCTAGTACCTGTGAAATAATTTTGCGACTACTGTATTTTATCCCAACCAACAGAGAAACAATGCTTTCCTCATCCCCACCCCAGGTCATATAAAGGCACGGTAACTAGGTATATTTTCAAACCCCCTTTTTTCTGATATTTTACGTTTTCATGCGTCTCATATTCAGAAATTCACAACAGTAATTTTTTTGTCATTAAACCAACAAACTTTCAATAACTTTTAAAGTAACATTTAAGTGTTATAATAGTATGACAAAACATTTTTGGGGTAAATCATTAATTCATGCTGTACAAACTTATTGAGTAATTACTGTAAGACTTAAAGGTAACACTAAAGGTACATGTACACACTTAATGGGACCAAGAAAAGGTCAACTGGTACCAAAAGCCTTTGACCAAGTTTCTTTAAAAGCATGCTACAGCTTAAAGGGTGTGTACACAAGAGAAGTAGCATTGTGTCTTAAATGCTAGAAACAATGTAGACAATAGCAGACATAATATTATCACAATACATTTGAGGGTGCCAGCACATTAATTCATAAAATGCATACCCGGTTCTTTTTCTACAGTTATAAAAATGATAGTATAAGTGCAGAAAAGCACCTGCCATTCCAGTCCCAGGAACTGACAACTGCAAAAAGGGCTACAACAAGGTGCTGAAAACAGTTCCAAATTCATAAATATTTTAAGATGTTGCACAAATCAAAACAACATTAGCACATAAAACATGAAAGTAAAAGAAGTAAAAGTTTAAGAAGATATATCCATAGACTTGGTAATGGAGTATATTATTCCACAAGCCAGGTAAAAGAAAAAAAAAACTCCACAGACAGCATGTGCTACTACTCCATTACCAGGCACCCCCATTTGAACTGCTGCCTGCCGAAAAAGCAGATGTCAGAGGAGTATGCCAAAACTGACTGAGAGCCACGGCCTGGTCGGCCACGTTGTTACACGTGGGTGGCACATTGAGTTAAGCAGGATTTCACACATTGCACAGAGGCGAAGAACAATACCCCAGTCCGTAAACAAAAACAGTGCGATTACATCAGTTGTTCACCAACAGCCCATTACTTAGGGCGCAATTCTCACATCAACAAAGCAAGTAAAAGAAAACAATTGGAGAGCCGAGTGTCGGAGGTTTGTTGCAATGTTATAAAGCGCCATTGTCCCGCCATTAAAGCACAGTTCCAATTTGTTGTTTTTGCAGCAATACAGTGAAATCTCCCAAACAGAGGGCTACCTTCAAAGAATAAACATCCATAATTGTAGTAAACTGTGTAGATGGGTGAGGTGTTCACCCATGTAATACAACCCTCACTAGAAGATGAATGAAAGTTCTCCCGATGGTAATATTGACTTAACAGGGCAGGAAGTCCTTACAACACTGCTCTTAGGTAAAGTATAACTTCAATTGACTGCCTGGCTCTGTAGAACAAGAGCCAGTCTGGAAGCACACTGGGTACAATGGCCCGCAGTTCATTACCTCTTGTTCTACGCTTTTTCTGGGCAAAAACAGGCCCCTCCTTATTTTAAGAAACAGAGAATCATTCTTCAGCCCCCCAGAAATAATAGGGCTCTATACTGATTTGCTAGTATTACGAAAAGGTAACAGGTTAGAAAAGCAAGGAAAAGACACATTCACTTCGAGGAGGATAAACACAGACAGCTGACGGCAGTTATGAAGCCTAGCCATAATTAGGCACAATGCAAACTAATGAAATAATACAACTTAACAGTCAGAACCGTTATGATGTCAAGCTAACAAGAAATATGATTTTTCACCTTAGAGCTCTAAAAGCCTATCAGCACACAAATCTTGGTCCGTTCTACCCCTGCCCAATCTGAGGCCACTCCAACTGAGAGTAATTAAAGGTACATTACATGCTTTAAGGTGTAAATACAAATAGAAACAAGACAGCTGGGTCCTATGAAAATATGGTTTGAGGGCTAGCTACTGAGACCACCTCTTAAGTCAAAACAGTCTGGTGGGATCTGGGTTTTGAAATTGAGATAGAGGTTTCATTGATTACAAGATGCTTGTCTCATGGCTAGATAATAAGCTGCCATCCCCATTTTAGAACAATATTGCCATGAAAGTGCCATAAGGGGTTGTTCACACTGCACGCCAATAATCATAATGGGAATGCGGAGTTATATCTAGCCTGCTTTTTTCAGCAGCCTGCCTTGGTTCTTTTTGTATACTTTTTATTTCTTTGCAAAACATAACAGGGATAAAGGGTTTTAATTAGTCAATTTTTAAATCTTAGTCCTAAAGGCTGAATGCTAGCTGTGAAGTTTATGTCTCTATTTCAAAACAGCGAAGTGGGGACTTTTAAATGCTTACAAAGACAAAGTTTTGCTCTATGGACTCCTGAAAGCACAGGTACTTGCAGTAGTTGCATCAGTATAAGCTGCCCCGGTAATGCACCTGGATAGGCCAAAGGTAGAGTGCTTGCTTTATCAAGCATGAATATCAGTACTCTTTTACATCAATTTGAACTGATTGCTATTACTGCTACTTTAGCTTCAGGGAACGGGCTAGTTGCTATTTGCCGTCTAAACACAGACTAGTCCAATCATTATCATAATCGCAAATCTTACACGTAAAGGGCCTTCGCTATGTCTGGCCGTACTTTCGATATCCAAATGCATCGAACAGTGCAAATGCTGTGGGAAAAATTATCATAGTCATAACCTTATTTCTACAATAAAATCAAAAACTTATATCAATCACTTGAAACCTGCAAGCCGACAGGCCCCGTTTGATGTGCTACGTAACTTATACAAGCTGCTCTACTAAGGTGACCAGGGTGTTTGATCAAACTTTCAACACAATGAGGGTTATTAAGTCTACATACCATGCCTTCGCAGAGACTGAGGGCGACTCTCGAGCTGTCTTTCCCGTTGACTTGGCCGCGGTAAAAACACCCCAGACCCCCGTCCTCGACCTCTTCCAGCCACGACTCGCTCTCGTTGAAATGCATTACTTGGAAATGGGGCGCTATGAAGTCCGTGTGAGAGCTGAGATTTAGATGAAATCCTGACCGTAAGCACTGAATCTGTACGCCGTAGACTCACTCCACGCCTGTACACTTCTTTTTCTGAAATGTTTACGTTCGTTGTAAGGTGTCCCATCAGCTGATAGACGTATTGGAGTAACGATTTCGTAGTTTTTGATAAAATCCCAGTCGGCGGCGATGGCAGCGCTCCAAAGAACTAAAGCGAAGACTACACGTGATAGATACATAACTAGTTTTTTATCTGCAGTTCTGGACTTAATATCCTCGATCTATAACAGTCGTGATTTTATAGCCCTACTCAAGCGTAATACTCGAACGTAATCCACAAGAATTATTACCATCCGGGGTTACAATGTCGCATCAATCAAAGCACAAATGCAAGGCCCGTTTCACGTCGGCGGCGTGAAAGTTGCTTGGCAGCTCTTCCAATGGGCCGAGATCCGTCGTCGTCAACTTTTTCCCCATGTACATATACAACGTCCTGCAGCCTGTGCATCATCACATGAGGTAGACGTAAATGATGGTCCCTTCTTCGTCTCCGGCCAGCGGCGGGTCAGTCTGTACCTGAATCCTCCTGTACATTACCCTACCGGCTCTCAGCTGAGTTCCATGCTCAACTGTGAGTGGCTCGGATGATCTGACCGCAGAGCCCCGCCCCCTCCACTAGGCCACCAATCATGACGCATGGGATTATGTCAATCATGTTACCTGTGGTGTTGACATTTTTCATTCATAGAAATCGATAAGGTGACGGCCCGAAAAAGTCATCTTCCGTTCAGCATTTATGTCTTGACAAAATTTGATAATAAGTTAGTGGTGACATGCGGATTACGTGAATTGAATACAGGAAAACAAATTCATATTGCTTTGAAAAAGGATAGGGGCTTGTGTAGATGGTAAAAACCAAAATGAGTAAGAGTCAGAACATAATAAAGATCCTTGAAAGGGTGAAATTGTAGTGGAGGAAGAAACGATACCTTAGACGTTATGAACAACCTTAGTGGTAAAAATATCTGCACAACTTTTTTTACTTAACTTAAGCTGTCATCATGGGGTATTAATTTCAACCTCACGTAATCCTTTTATTTCCTGCCTAAGTTTAATTTCATCCTCACGTAATATTGCAATTTCTGAACATAGGCGGCATTTTCACTTCTAAAAGTAAAAAGGCGGATCCAGGATTATTTGAAGGGGGGTCTGCGGATGGGGACCCCCCTCCCTTGGCGTGGGGTCCGGGACCCGCTAAAGGGACCCGAATATTTTGGGTATTTTTAAAGGCAAACGGTGCCATTTGGTACGGTTTAGAACATGTCAAAATTCTAATTTCAAGAGGGGACCATAGGTGTGATTTTATTTTCAGAAATCGAAGGGGGGTCAGGACTCCCTTGACCTCCCCCCCCCCCCCCCCTC